>BQNB010057081.1:2095-38374 GCA_026074375.1 Tanacetum coccineum
TTTCCCAGTAAACCACGCAAAGCATTATTATACAAAACCTAAGTTAGTTTACTTTTAAACAAAAATTAACAGTACACAATTGTCTAACCTTGAATGCCCAAGCAAACCCGTATAAATTGTATATGGCATTGAAATTTGGGTTCTTCTTCAGCTGAGCCAAATGATGTTCGGTATGTCTAGAAACCACATTTACAGTCCTATTATAAAATTTCTCCCACATGTATTCACCCCAAGGAAAAGCATTCCAAGCATTAAAATCATCCACCAACCACATTATATGTTTCGTCAAGAAATTCGTTTTCTCTTTACCCATAAAAACTAATTCACTAGCAATCAGCAATCAGCAATCAGCAAACACAAACGAACAACATCTTCATCCAACATATTTAACCAAGTTTGCTTACCTTTAAGAACATTCAAAAGATCAAACCCTTTTATTTTCTTGAAACCTTTTCTTGTTTTATTTTCTGAAAAATATCGATCGAAAAAAGTACTCATTGGACCATGTTTTTCTGAGAAGTGGGCAAATCGAAACCCAGTAATCAAACAAAATTCTTTTCGACCAAACTCTAACCAATGATCCCCTATATGTAATATAATTGGAGGACAATCAGGTCGAAGGTTAGAGATAGATGCCTGATGTTGAAAAACATAATGCATCATATGGCTATCATTTTCGTGAGACTGAATATCCAACCACGGCCCAAAAACAATATCCCTAAATAACTTTTCACGATTTGGCTTCATTGACAAAAGACCTTTAATTTCTGGAAAGAACTTAACACTTGACCTAACACTGATTTTGACATCGTACAAATCAGACATTGTGATTTGAATATGGATTTAGATTCTCGATTACTATTAGTGTTATGGACGGATTGGTAAAAAGGATTAAAGTTTCTGTTCATCTAATGAAGAACAATCAGGGAAGAAGAATAGGTGTTGGGTGGGTGTTCATCATGAGGTTGTGTGTGTTGTTGTGTGTGTTTTAGTGTGTGTTGTTGTGTGTGGTGTGTGTTTTAATAATATTAGTGTATAATATTAGTATTAGGTATAAAAACAAAAATAGGTATAAAAAATGAAATTTGTTTGTTTACAAAAATACAAAGTGCTTTAAATCGCCCAAAAGTGCAAGTTGCCCTAAAAGTACAAGTCACAACATGTACTATAATATTATTTTATGTAAAAGTACAAATCTAAAATGACCAAAAACACAGTTGCCCAAAATACGGTCGCCCTTATTGTACAAGTTGCCCAATCCAAAAAAATTATACATACATAACAAATGCGTACCCGAAATGTACTTTAATAATTAAATAAGGGACACATGGCGTGTTGTGGTAAGGTTGCCCCATCGCACAGTCGTCCTAGACTCTTTTGGCTTAAAAATGTTTTTTAGGGGAGAAGGTGACTAACACCCTTAAACTCGGACCTTTTAAGGAATTTTCCCTAAAATGTATTGATAACGTTGTGTAAAATTTGATTTTGGTGTTTGTAAAAATTATATTGGGATTTATATTTCCATGGTGTATTGAGAGTTGTAGTGGGTAAAGATGAAAATGAAGAAGAAAAGTATTTGATTTGGTGGTTGATAATGATGGGTGAAGATGAAAATGAAAATATGAAGAAAAAAATCATTTGGATTGGTGGTGTGTAGCTGATGGTGTTGGTGTGGTTGTGATTTGATAAGAACAAACATGGATAGAAAAGTATTGATAAGAACACACATAGATGGTTGCAACTGGTAAAAGAGGTAAAAGAAGAAACGAAGAGATAAATATAATGAAAAAAATAAATGTTAAAGAGAAGAAATGAGAAATGAGAGATAACGTTATGTAGTAATGTGTTAAGTTTGATTGGTGAAATGAGTCAGGGACCAATGGTGAACATTTATATTTTGGACGAAAAGACTAAAATACCAATCACTAACGAAGCGACTTAACGACCATTCATCCCTTGGGATCAAACACGCACCAAAATGACCACTTTTGAGACCATTTTCACCGATTTTCAAAACGGGGGACTGAATCCGCAAACGGGGTGGAGTTTGAGGACCAACAGTGTAATTTACCCTTACAAATATTATGAATATAGATCAGAGATGGACCTAAGATTTTTAAGAAGGTGTTGCACAAAACAATTGTTGGGCTAACAAAGGTTACACCGTAAGTAACGAAAGTAGCAAAAAGTATTTTAGGGGTTGCACATACCTAAAACCGACAATTTTGAATTTTTTTTACTTCGTGACTTAAAATAAGGTGTAACTCGTACCATACGTGACACCCATGTAGGTCCGTCCGTTATATAGAGGCACTATTGCACTTAAAACTAATTTATCTTTGCTTATGATATTTTGTGTTTTCGTAAGAATAATAGTCCTATCTAGCTCAACTTTTGATTGTTGCTTTTTAATCCATTTGTAAAATATAATATTATTTTTTCATAGTCAATAATTTCTAACTTTGCTTTCCTTCCAATAAATTGGGCCGGTATAGTGTGGCACTGTGTTACACTTGATTTTAGGTAATGTAGTGCAAAAAAATTTCAAAACTGCCGTTTTTGTGATATGTGCAACCCATAAAAATATTTTTGCTACTTTCATTTCTTACGGTATAACTTTAGTTATTACAACTTTTTTTTATGCAACACTCTTTTAAAAATCTTGAGTCCGTCCCTGTTAGATAACTTTTTAGTAGTGGTTGTTAAGCAAACATTATCTTTTCGGTTGATGATCACGAGAGTCGATCAAATACTAATTTGTTTTGGAACTAGTATTTAAATTTTAAAAGCATGTGCAATGATCGAATATGTGATCCATTTATTACAGTTATGATAGATGTATGTAGATTACTTCTCACCACTCGATTTAGAGCAACTCCAACAGACTTTTCAAAAAGATTTTTCGCTATTTGAAAGAGCCAATCGATTTTTTTTAATTTTTTTTTACTTCGATAGTAAACATTTGAAGTTTTACTATTTTCGTTTATATCTCGTTATTTGATTGTTAAAAAGCTTTTTGCATTGAAAAAGAACACTGATAGGCATTTTGGCGACCTCTACTGAACTAGTCGGCAACGAACATGTAAAAGTTAAATTGCACATCTCTAAAGATTAAATAGCATGGTGACAAAGTAATAAAAAGATACGAACGTACATTGTTCACATATTTGAATTTTTCTTATGAACAAGAAGTGTTTATAAGCTTCCATGTTTTTAAGATACTCATGTTTTTGTTTCACGTAGCTTTACCAAACTATTAATCACCACCTGACCGTGTCTGGCAGTTAGATGTTTTGTCATCTGACCGTGTCTGAATGTTACAAAAAAAACAAACGCTCTTTTCAACAAAAACATCTGACGGATTCAGAGTTTAGGTCTATTCAGATCTCGTTAAGACTTTTTTCCAAAAAACAAACACCACCTAAGTCTTCATCACCTTGTTTCCCGATGATCTCACCCAACTCCTTAACCTTTTCTCGCATATGGCCAACACCAAGCACCTGCCATAACGAATGCTTTCCAGAACTGAACTCGGTCCACAATGACTCACAAATCCAGCAATGCTGGCATGACTCAAAATTTGGGCCTGTGGTGCCCATTTCTCGATAACCATACCCCTCTCTCCTATCCTTTCAAGGAACCTAGAAGGAAGTTGTTGTACAAGACTAGTTTTGGTGCCCTCAGGAAACCTTATGACCCATATGAAACTCTCATTACTAAGCTCCAAACCACAGGCTATGTCTTGTATCTCGTTATCAGATAAGTAATATTCACTACCAAAACATAGGTAAATAACCGAAGATTCTTTCATCAAATCAAGCCACTTAAAGATGTGAGTATGCTCATCATGGTTATCTTCTTTTGGAGTTAATGGACCAACAGGCAACACTTTCTTATCGGATATTTGAGACATGTAGTGTATATACTTCCCCTCTAGTTCGCTCACAGATTTAATCAAGATGATGCCACAAGATCTTTTTATGGATTTAAAATATTGTGCAGTAGCCTTGGGATCTTCAAATGGAACCATACCAAAAGTTTGTATCATGCGCCTACTTTCATGATCTTTAAGAGATATTTCAGAAAAAGGGTATTGTTCAGAAGAAGAAGGTTTGGTAGAGAAATGAAACACCACAGAAGAGAACACTGCAGAAAAAACAAGGAACAGAACACAAGGGATGTTGAAAGACGAAGCAACGTCCGCTGCCCACCAAGCATTGAAATTATAAATAACCAAATGAGGTCGAAGGTTTGTTACTATATGGTAGTGAAAGAGGGAGTAGATTTTTTATAAGCTGCACTTAGTGTCATAACAACACCCCACCCACCCACACGTACACCTCTCCTTACCAACAACCCCTACCACCCTCCCCCACAATCCCAACCCTCCCGAAGATTAACAATCACAACACACTCAAGCCACTCAAGAAGTTGGTCACAACATATTATGGAAAAATTATCCATTAGATGAGAGTTAATGGCACCAGCTAGGCAACACTAACAACATTATCGGATGTAATTTGAGACAAGAAATGAAAATACTTCCCTTCAAAGTTATCGCTCCACAAGATTTCACTCAAATGAGTGCCACAATAAAATATCTATTATGGCTTTAAAAAAAATATTCAGCAGTAGCCATTGGGATCAACAAATGTAACCAAACCAAATCGTTTTTTATCTATGCGCCTACGTTCCATGAATCAGTATCTTTAAGGAGATATTTCATGAAAAAGGGTATTGATTCATAGAAGAAGGGGTTTGTAGAGAAATGAAACACCACCACACAGAAAGATAACACTGTGCCGAAAAAACAAGGGAACGGAACACTAGATGTGGAAAGACGAAGCAACGTCCGCTGCCCACCAAGCATTGAAATCATAAATAAAACCGAACCAAGATAGTGGAAATTTTGTTACTACACCTCCGACTACAAAATTAATTGTCCACTAAAATATTTTTGACTTTTCTTAATCTACATACCTACTAAAGTCATTCTTCTTTTTTCTTTTTCTCAGAACTTTTGACCTTAACTATTTTTTGTTTATAAAAGCTATTTAATATTTTGATACATAAATATGAAATGGATTGAGTTTTAAAGATGTAATTTTTCATTGATAAAAAATTTTAAAAATTATTCAAGTAATATGTAACGATAAACAAAATTATTTAAAGGTCAAAGTTGACAAAGAAAGACCCAGAAAGGGTCAAAACCTGGACAATAATATTGGGACGGATGTAGTATATGGTAGTGAAAGAGGGAGTAGATTTTTTATAAGCTGCACTTAGTGTGCCGATGAGGGGTGGAGGGAGACCATTTATGGTGTGGTGGTGAGGAGGGAGATCATCACCAGAGGTAGGCAGTAACAAGTTTCAACCAAACAGCGTCGAAGCTCGATTGATTTGCGAGTACTGTTCGCACAACAATCTTATTTCTGTCATGATTTAATAGCCAAGATTGAATTAAGGATTAAGCAAAAGTATAATGAAACTTGCTAGCTTGGCTGCTGCGAGTACTTTTGGCCTAGTTTCAAGGTAATGTAAAAATGGGAACCATGGGCCTAACCATGGAACCATTACCTAAACACTATAAATCTTCTTGTTCTTGAATCCAATGATTAGCTAGCTTGTTTTCCCAGCTGAGTAGTTGCTTTGAATTTTAAATAAGTCTTATATAGATAGTTTGAAAATAATATAATATGAGAAATGATAAAGGGTAAAATGGAAAAATTATAATAACTCATTAGTAATATCTAAGACGTGGGGGCCCATAAGTTAATCAACCTCATAAGCCCCTTTTGTTTCTGTTCTTTTTCCCATTTCCAAACATCTTTTTTTTTCTTTTTTCTATTCCACAATTAGTGAGTATTAGGCTATTAATTTTAATTATTGGTTAAAAAAAACAAAACTCAAACCCTAAAAAATTGGGATTCCAAGAGGACACTTTCCGAAAGACTGCGGAAGGTGTCCTTCTTAGGGAAGCCCAAGTCTGCATTCAAAATCGCGATAATAAAACTGGAATCCAAGCCTGCCGAGGGTTCCACAATCGGCCCAGAAGCTAACAAAATACTCAGCGAAATATTTAAGAAAACCTAATCTTAGGGAGAATATTTTTTTATTTTTTGTGTGGGCTCACCAATAAAAAAAGGTATACTCTGACATCCTTACACCTCCACAGAGGTATGATTTTCTGATCACAATTAACACACAAAACACACAAACTCGACATTTCTCTTGACAAACATGTATACTTACTCATATACACGCCGGAGTCCTCGAAGAGTGTGGGGCCCAGAAGATATTCAATTCATAACCCTTTTGTTTTTTTTCCTCAAATTTTTATTTAATATTTGTTAAAAACAAAACTCAACCCTAATATTGGGCTTTCAAAGGACACTTCCGCAAGACAGCGGGAGTCCGCTAGGGAAGCCCAAGTATGCAAGTCGCGATTATAAGCGGATCCTTGCCTGGCGAGGGTCCCACTTCGGCCCACTAACAAAAACGAGCGAAATATTAAGAAAATTTAATATTGGGCTCACCTATAAAAAGGGGTACTCTGACACACCCACAAGGTATGATTTTCTGATCACATTTCACACACACATACTCTGACATTCTCTGACAAACATGTATACTTACTCTTCCGCCGGAGTCCAATCGTGGGGTCCGTCCCCACGATAAGACTAACGGTTTACTTTTGATTGTGCAGGAGATCGTCACATTGCTTGGTTTAGTACAAGATCTCATCATTGGCCCAGCCCAATAATTATCTCAGATCCACCCTTTCAACCCATAACATCTTTTGTACTAATAAGTTGGCGCCATCCGTGGGACCCGGAAACAACTGCGTTCTACGAAAAATACTCACCATGAGCAATCCTGAACAATCCGCTCCTAGCCAGCCCACGTCTGTCGTGCGGAACACGGTTGGGAGAGAAAAAGAGCCAGTCTCGCAAGACCGAGGTGGGCCTGCGTCCGACGCAGCCCTCCGGGAGTATTGTGACAAGAACTACAACAAGTTGCTGCCAATCATAGCCGAGAAGTTTAACGAGGAGAAAGAAAAAAACGAAAAGCTGAGGGGTGTGAAAGCCCGACTAAACTTTAACGGATCCTCCGGGACATCGCGGTACTCTGAGTCAAGGACGATGAGTACTAGGGAACACGAAAAGAGGCACAGATCTAGGCGCTCCCGCAGCCCAAGACCCGGCCCTAGTGTGTTCTCAAGAATAAGACGCGAACGGTCAAGATCGCCAAGGCAAAAATTAAGGGAGAAAGAAGGAGGCGTGTTTAAAAGGTTGGGAAACAGAGAAAAGAGTATGTCTGCACGCTCAGACAGCCACAACCAGCGCTCCTATTCGAGATATACGGAAGTGTTCTCAAAAAGTGAGGACAGCAGAGGCGGGCATTAGAAATCAAGATTAAAGAAAAAGAAACCAAGTAGGGAGGAGGACGACTTGTCCCAGCCATGGGTATGTGAAGAAATAGATTATTTTACACCCAGAATCCGCTACTTCGATTTCCCAAAAACAAGAATGCCCAGCTACATCAATACATATGACGGAAGTGAAGATTCGGGGGATCATTTAAAAATCTTCCAGGCCGCCGCAAAAACAGAACGGTGGGCTATGCCAACCTGGTGCCACATGTTCAACTCTACGCTAACAGGAAATGCGAGAGTATAGTTCGATGACCTTCTGGCTGAATCAATAGACAGCTATGATGATCTGAAGAAAGCATTCCTGGAAAACTATCTTCAGCAAAAGAAGTACATCAAAGATCCCATAGAGCTCCATAATATCAAGCAACGGGGTGGAGAATCTACAGAATACTTTGTGAGAAGATACAAATTAGAAAGCAGAGATGTTAAGGGAGCACTAGAGTGCATGAGAATCTTCGGATTTGTGCATGGAATCACAAACCCTGAACTCATCAAACGTCTTCATGATAAAATCCCAAAAACAGTTGATGAAATGATGAGAGTAACCACATCTTTCCTCAGGGGGAAGTGGCAGCCTCGAATCACGAATGGAAGAAATTGTTTCCACCATGGAAACAACAAGAGGGTACCCAGAGGCAAAATTTTAAGAAAGGAGGATTCCAGAACCAGCAGAGGTCAGAAAGGAAGCAAGATCGATTCACGCTCCTTACAAAAACTCTCAAAGAAACTTTTCGCTCTTAGAAATAAAGGAAAATTTAAAGGCCCGCCACCAATGACGACACCGTCGAAAGCGGAATCACACCAAATTTTGTGAGTTCCATGGCGAAGTATGGCATAACATGGACGAGTGTATGCATCTAAAGAAACAAATAGAAGAAATGCTCAAGGCAGGAAAGCTTTCGCACCTAATAAAGGAGCTTAAACAGAACAGTGGAAAGGAACAGCCCAAGACGGTGAAGAAAGGAGAAACCTCTGGGAAAGACAAAGCATTAGCCATCCTAATGATCTAACCTTGGGAAAGGGTGGCTAGGCAAAAAATAACACAAAGTTTTTCCCCTAACACATAAATCCTTTTCCCACATCTAGATGAATACGAAGGAACATAAGGTCCAATGATCATCGAGGCAGAAATAGAAGGTCATTGTATCCACCGCATGTACGTTGATGGCGGATCAGCCTCAAAAATATTATACGAACATTGTTTCAACCGACTCCGTCTGAAAATCAAGAATCAATTTGTGCCAGCTACCACCCATTTGATTGGATTTAGTAGAGAGATAATATGACCAATAAGGCACATACAACTACTGGTGAAGATTGGAGACAAAGACTCCACTTCGGCTTGGATGAATTTTGTGGTTGTAAGGTCACCATCTTCGTACAACGGAATTATTGGAAGACCAGGAGTCAGAAAATTACAAGCAGTTCCGTCAACGACTCACGGAATGCTGAAGCTCCCGGTAGAAGGAGGAGTAATTACCCTAAAAAGCAGCAGGTTGGTTCCGCAGAAATACGCGTTGGTCTCCGGACCAGAAGAGACCCCCAGGCTCCCAATCCAATGATGGAAGAAAGAGTCAAGGTGGCAATAAACCCAGAATATCCGGAACAAACAATAATGATCGATTCCACTCTCACCGAAGAGGGCCGCAACAAGTTGTGTAACCTACTTTAGTGCAACTTGGATATTTTTGCTTGGAAGCCTGCGGATATGATCGGCGTCCTAAGACATATCGCGGAACACCGCTTGAACGTGCGAGAGGGATGTTCTCCGGTTAGGCAAAAGAAAAGAGGGCAAGCAGCGGATAGAAATCAAACAATACAGGAAGAAGTTGGAAAGCTTGTAGAGGCAGGAATAATAAAAGAAGTACACTACCATGATTGGTTGTCTAACCCAGTAATGGTAAAGAATCATGATGACATTTGGAGGATGTGCGTAGATTTTAAAGATTTAAACAAAGCATGCCCAAAAGATGGTTATCCGCTACCAGAAATAGACTGGCTTGCTTTCAGGGACCAAAATCTTCTTTCTGCTATTGCCTGGAAAACATTTTTTGTGGTGCTCATTCCTGGGTGGCATGTATCTCCATGTGATTCCTATTTTGATCACTGTTGTGAATTGGCTTCACCCCATTCTCGTGCCTTGGCTTCCTGATACCACTTTGGACAGGTTTGGTAATGAAGACCAAATCTTGTTGATGATCGCCGTTTGTAATTTCACCATAAATGTTAAAAACCAATGAAACAATGTTTGGAATATAAGATTAGTAAACAAAGAACTTTTATCAGTGAATGGATAATTGTTTACAGACTCTATGACTCATATATATACTAACCTAAATGACATGATAGTTACACATGAACCATTGTGTCATTTTATAACTGCCCATAACTTACATTAACTATAACTACCATAACTGCTTATTTGTTAACTGTCACATAATGGGTGTTTGGGTTAACTGTTTTGACCCAAGACTTCTAACCCATTGCAGCCAACAAATTCGACCCATAAACTATAAACTATATACATATTAGACTTTGGCATATAATGAAATTAAATGGACTATAATTATTGCAACATGTACATGAAGCTAAGCTATCTACGGATTAAGTTTTGCATATGTGTGTGTGTGTATATGTGGAACCTAATCATTTATTTAATTCACAGGTAACGGCCATAGAAAAGCTTATTCGAAGACTAAGTTTGGTAGAACTTGAAATAGCGACTAATCAGTTTGACAATCGAAGCATAATTGGCTATGGAAACATGGGAATCATGTACAAGGCTGTCTTTCCAGACAGAGTACTACTTGCTGTCAAAATGCTCCATGAGTTTGACAGCTTTGAGAGAGAGTACTTCATAGAAATTAACGTTTTAGGAAGATTGCAGCAGACTAATTTAATACCACTGCTAGGTTTTTGCTATGCCAGGGAGAAGAAATTTCTAGTCTACAAATACATGAATAATGGTAGCCTTCATCAGTGGCTGCATTGTAAGTCACAAGTGGATGCTAAGAAGATGGGGTAGACTTTAAGGTTTAAAGATCGCCAAAGGGAAAGCACGAGGAACTTGCAGGTTGCAGCAAGCTGCATTCAAGCAAAGAGAAGATGGGAAATATAATCATAGCTTCAAGTGTATCAAGTATGCTTGCCATCGGGAAATATCAAAGAAACAAAACTTCTAGTAATTCATGCACGGATGTAGAAGATAATGCAGGAGACATGTAGCATCACGGGTAGAATTCTACTCCTTGCTCCTAACAGATGAAAATAACATGTTCGCACCAAGCCACACATGCATCCTTATCTTAGTTCCATGTTCTATCAAACTCTAATTAACTCTCATTTAATACTTCTTGTCGTTTACTTTTGAATCAGACCAAAAACATGTAGTTCCATAATAATCCATGACTATTTTAAATTAACGACAATTGTTCATATGTCGCTTTCATGTCGCTGCTTGCGTCGTTAACTAAATCGTTGTTTGTGTCAGTATGTCGCCAGATGAGCAGCCATACCCGTTTTTTACGTTGTTTATACCGATTCACATTTACCCCAACACTAAATCAACTGACTTTTCTTATTCTATACCGTAATTGAGTCGTTAATTCCCTCCTAACTCACATTGTGATTAGGATCGTTACTCGACGTCACTATTTATGTCCCATTTGTTTCCGGTTCCAATCTAAGAACTAAAACAATCTTATATCATAAGAAACAAAACATTAGCAATGCTATTCAACCAGTTCATCATTACAATCAAACTTTATAAATTGTGTAGGTTAACAAAAGTAAACTCCATACAACTAGAATGATAGTATCCACTGAGGTTTATGGTTCCATATAGTGCAAACTAAAACAATTGTATATCATATTCATGTTTCATGCGGGTTGATTTCGAATCGCATCTAGAAGTTTTGAGTTTACCTTCCCATTTCTTGAGAAACACCTTTCCCACTTCTTATGCAAATGCTCTCCCCACTTTCATGAGATACAATTCTTCTTAGTCGCTACTTGATGATTGTGCTTTCACAGCATTTTTTTGAATCTGCTTCTTGTGTAGTTTTTCAATTTTTAACTCAGTCTTGATAAGGTTCTGCTCAAGTCTAACCGTATCTAGGTCTTGAAATGGGTCTTTATTATGCTCTTCAATACTCTGTTGGCGAGCATATCTATCACTATGTCCAACTCCGTAAGCTGTCTCATTCTTTGATCCAACATGTTCAAACCATTTAGGGAAATGTTTTAGCTTTCAAACCATTTGGGGAATGTTTTTTGCACCACCATTCCCCCAAATCAAGAGTCATGGACACCATGTTTTTCATTATAACTTTCCTGAAAACAAATACAAACAGGTCACTTTAATAAACATACACAAATAAGTCAAATACTTTATGCAAATGACAAACACCCTCAAAGGATACATTAAGTAGTCACAAGCATTTTGAGTATATGCAAACTACATTATCGGACCCATTTTGACCCAAATTCATACCAGTATGTTTCCACTATATTCAAATTACACTATTGGACCCACTTGTACTTTGTTAGTTTTCGGTTATCAGTTAGCCACATTACATTTAATTACAGACAACTTGTTTTCATAATTAATATCTGCATTAAGAAAAAGGTTGTATCGAAATAAAACTTACCCATGTTACTTTTGATGCATCGTCAACAAACATCTTCTTCTTGTTCTGATGCACACGAAGAAAGAGTTCAAAAGCACTAGGATCTCGAGCGAGTTCTTCTCGCTAAACAAGTTAAACAATCAAAAACCAAAAACTTAACAGTCTGTAACAAACAAACATAATAATATCATACTGAGTTCACACGATCATAAACAAAACGCTATATCTATCAAACGCACTAATTGACTCGTCTATACTCAAAACCTACTTATTGTCAATATAACATTGAGTAGTCATTCAATCATAACTCGAGACTAGAACCTTAGCGCAAATCAAGCGCGAAGCTCATACCACTCAAATCTAAAAAATGCTAACTAAGCACTCTTTCTTCTTTTGAGCGCGCGCGCGAAAACTATGTTCAAATAGCGCGTTATTCCTTCTATTCCGCTTACAAAACAACAAACAATGCACAAACTACAATGATGACTTTTAAACACAAGCGCTTTATCATGGATTACCGCTACTCATCTGGTGTGCGCCGCGCTTCTAAACAACATGCCGCGAACTCTCCTGGCACTCTCACTATCTCATTCTTTCCGCACGTCTAAAAAATGTAACATCAGTAACAAAACATACGAGAGTAGGTACAAGCCTGCGATCACTTATTAAGTATTTAAATGAGTTATTACCTGCTGTTTGCTGATGCAATTGGCCAAATAACAAAAATGCAGGCTAAGTTTTCTGATGTGAGAACCCTTTAAATCTCTTGATCACTAAGTATTACTAAAAACCTATAATAAACCATTTCTGAACAATAAAATGCTAAGAGACACTAAAAATCTAAAACTCATTCAAACACTTAAACTGCCCTGGTGCTGATACAAAGTTTTTGCACTCTAAACTTTGTAATTCTGGTTACTAACTCTTAAATCCTACCTAAAACTTGTTAACTATGGAAATCTCAAATGCATAAAAGGAAATGACAGAATGTTGATGACTTTTGGAGTCAAACACAGCCTAATCCAAACACTCCTTAACTATGACTGTCATAACTAAAATTCACTTAAAATCTATTTAAGAGCTAAGATAGCTAAAACATTTTATCTACTCATACTAGAAATCACCTAATTAAGCTACTTTAAAACTAAAACCTACAGCTTATGTGTGAAGATAAGCTACTTTCTCGTCCTAAGCTATTAAAGAACTTTTTTTTTTAATAATGACAGAATGAATATCTAAATTCTTAATGAACTAAATCTATAACAACTCAATTCATTTGCATCTCTAAGCTAACTAAACTAATCTAAACACAATTAAACACAAATAAGAACAAAGACATAAGCTAATTGAGTAGCTAAATTTAAGCTAAAATGAAATGTTCAAGTTAAAACCTGGAAATTGAATGTCTCAGAATCTAGCCACTCTATCTGAATGAGTGGCTTTAAAAACATGATCCTATTGGCTCCCTAGCCTCTATACCTTGAGCTATAAGCTCAATAAGCTTTTGTTAGCTTATTACTCCTTGTAGCTTTCAAAATGAACCCAATGAACTCACATGATCATGTTTTGATTTGAACTAAACAAAACTAGTAAATGAATGACTTTTTAACAAATTTTAAACTGAATTTGAGCTTATGAACAAGAATAAGCTCAAATGAGCTTATGAGAGCTTTTTAAGGTAAAACAACTTAGAATTGAAATCAAAGCACTAAGAAACTTGCAAACTGAATATGTGGCTCAAAATAGTAAAGTACAAGCTAGAAGTTACAAAGTACAAGAATTAAAACTTAATTTGAAAATCGTAAAAGAAAAAGCTTAAAAATACAGGGAATTACAAACTGAAAATTAAAAACTAACTAACTACTACAAACTACTTGTTCATCTCACCTTTTAAATGTCCCATGGTCTTCTTGTGTTGATGTTGTGAGAGGTTAAAGCCCAAAGCAATCTCAGCCTTCAATTCTTCAAAAATCAATCATTCATCAACAAAACAGCCGTGATGAGGTCCATGGGAATTGTTGGATTGCAAATGGGAAATTAGGGTTTTAGTGGAGGAGGGTAGAAGTGAATAACCCATAGGGTGGTGATAGTCCTACAATATAAACAATAACGGGGTTTTAAACCGTGAGTTGTTTTTGGGGGGGAAAACAATGGCGGGAAAAGTGGTTTGAGAGAGACAGAGTGTGGGTTTGGGGAATTGGCACAAATGGCCCCTCAAAGATATATGCATCCTTGCACAATTCGTCCTTTTTGTTATATAACTTTGGGGACTTGGCAAGTTAAGTCCCCAAGAGTTATAAAACTCTTTGCATGAACCGTCCTTATGTGCTACAAGTTTTAGGGCTTGACAGTTTTGGCCCTCGTAGTATAACTTTCCCATCTTGGCAGTTTTCCCCCTTGTCTTCTTTTCTTTCCTTTCTCTTATAAATATAAGTTTAAGGTTTGGCAATTTTGACCCTCAAACTTATATTTCTTGACTTGTTGACTTTTGGATTTGTCGAGGTTGACTTTGACTTTGACCAGTTGACTTTTTTGTTAACTTTTTGACTTGATTGACTTTTCGGCTTCGATTTGGCTTTGTCTTTCACAGTCTTTTCCATTCCGAGTCCGGTTTTGTCGTTTTGGCTTTGTTTTTCGTCCTTTTCTTAAATATCCGTTCCTGCACAATACAATTAGCAAAACAAGCGTATATTTGGCATTTTAAGTCCGTTTTTGGTTATTTTAGCTCGTTTTTAAAGGTAAAAGGTATGTGTAATTAAGCACATACCAAAATCCCCCATACTAAGGTATTGCCGTGTCCTCACGCAATGTTATGAAGTAAACATTTACGAAAACTAAGAATCTTCAATCCCCACGAACAAATAACCCAGAAAGCAAAGTGTTGTCAGAGGGGAAACTAAAGAATCAAAAGCTTCGACAAGTCCCGTTTTCACCATTTTTTATTCATACACTAACTGATCCTAATATTTTTGGAATTTTCTTTTCTTGACTTCCTGTTTGACTTCCTTTATTATATCAACATTGGGATCATAGAATGAGAAACGCCCATAGAATAATCTACGGATGTCCTGACGGATAAATTCATCGTCCCCGATTTTTTCACTAGAATCAAAAAAACCAAGCAAATTAAACAAATCATTTGTCAATATAAGTCTAAATGCTAAGCACATCATACTTATGACTTTGGTGAACTTTTAACTCCCACATGAATATATGATTACAAATGTGCGTACTCATTTCAACTCAACCATAGATCAACTTATTTTCCATAGTCGTAATTCAAGATGAATTATGACTCAAAAGCAACAATTTATCTAGGAACCTGTGTAACTTTGATTTTAAAGAACGAGATTTTTAACTGTAGAACTTTTTGCAGACATCTTTATATTAATAAATATAATTTCTTAAGCTAGGAATGCGTTGCTTAGTTTTGAACACCTACCTAGTCCTCGCACCCTAGTAGGATATCACGAACCCAACACCGGATGTTCTTAGTTTTGAAAACCCACCCGTTGCTAGCGTATGGAAATCACAACACACCTTCTTCCTAATGATGGCTAAGTATAAGTGTCTTAGTTGAAGAGGCGAGTAAGATTAGAAAGTGGGATACTAATGTACAGAGCTGAAGGCGAGAAAAAAAGTAGGACAATCTTTTTGCATTACATTGGTTTTTTAGATACAATTTACATAAACTGATGTCAAAGCACAAGCCATTCTTAGTTGGATTATTTCTTTAGTGAATAGCAAACCCTAATGGAATTAGCCCTATTCTTCCAACGCACCTGGTACAGAAATCTTAACAAGAGGAACCTCGATTCTCTTCTGATCTCATCTTGAAATTGCAAACCCCTAAAATACACAGAACAGAGAACCAGAAAATGAAAAAGTCCTCCATTTCCAAACTCCGGTAACACGGAACACTTCATTCTTCGCGTGATTTCAAATGTGTTGAAGCCACCTACCCACACCCCCGATCTAAACACGAATCCAACTACCGTTAACAACATTCCCGTTTCCCTCACCGACAAAATAACAATCTAAAATCACTATACAAGTTTGCATTATCACGTAACCATTCCAAACCATCCATTAAACTAATTACTCGACTTTAAATCACATTAAAATTAAACCAACATTAAAAACACTACACTCTCAACCATGAGGCATCATTCGATTCTGAGTGCTTTCCTTGGTCTGAGCTATCACACAAACACAAAGATTATTCATTCTTCCTCTGACATTATAGCGAGCAAATCTCAATCACAGTGGGCCCACATTTACACACTACATCCCAACTAGCTTACCGCGTCGGGAAGGTAAAGATATTGGAGCGAGAGAAGGTTATTAATGTCTCAACCCCCTCCTCGTGGCTTCTTACTTTGCGAGTACATATGGGAGTACATCCACGACCACAATCTTTACACTTGTTCCATATTACCCATCACATGCGTATTACTATGTGCAATCTTCAAAACTGGTCATACACTCTATCGTACAACGTATCTCTATTTATTGTCCCTTAAGGTCTTGATTTGATTTAATTAGTAAAATTGTTCATTTAGCGCGAGATCTTCCTCTTAGAGCACATGAGCATATACTTCACTTCTCAGCACTTTAGTCATCTCTCTCTAGGTGCATTTTAACTTTCGAATTATTAAGAATAGAAAAATCCCTAACGAGCTTTATACAAAGAATCACACGATCATACAACTTTTTGATAGAATCTAAGCTTTTTTCTAAAATCATTGGATGATGCCTTGTATATCAAGCTTGCTCTCAGTAGAGAGTAGATATAACTCTGTAGACAATTAGGTTGGATTCTCAAAGTCTACATGCTGGATGACACAAATAGTCCAACAAGTTTACTCATTACAAGTTTTACAGTAGGCACTAGTATCACGCACGGCGCAAAACTTTTATATATCTTTCTACTTCTTAAGGCTATCCACTAGCTCCTTAGTCTTGAGCGCACCGTTAAATTAAAATCTCGCGATTGTTCTCCATACACACATCGTCGTGTGTATAACCAGCTTATCACCTCACACCAGGCGTAATGTTGCCACAGATCTTACGTACGTCTTATCTGGATGCTCCCAATCACATCCCGAGTTTGCGGACCGACAAAATTATTCTCATCACTGCTACACAACTTGGCGAGGACACACAATCAAACGACGGCGTATCACTGCACCAACAACACTACATTGATGATTTCTCCTTTTTCAATTTTGTAGCGTGTAATTTTCTTGTATGTCTGAACAACATATTGTATAGCGTGCGATGAGGCAAACATCACCGCCAACTTCTGGTCGCTTTTGGATACTCTCACGGCGAGGAAACTACATAGCGCGGAAAATCAAATCGAAGATCCCCTCATACTAGAGGAGACGTCACAACGTTTCCTCGGCGGAAGATCATGAGCGAGAAGCTGCTGTTCTCAACCGAGCAACAATCTTAGTGAAAGCTCTGATTTATAGAGTATTATAGCTAGTGTGATGCCTGAAGAAAGTGATCGCCTACGTCTATCATCGGACCTTAAGTACTATTATGTGACTCTCACTCTGGTGTGGTGTGTTCTCCGCTCGAGAGCAGTAGTGACAGTGATCTTGTAGGAGATTGAGTCAAATCAGCTCTTTTTGAGCAATTACTCACACTTAGCAGCCGGGCAAACGATGAGTCTTCATAGCCACTCCAGTTAGCCAGTGCGCTGTGGGACAATATAGCAACCACCACAATGGCCTTACACCAAACTCAGAGTGCGGCTCATGGACAAAACACGGAGGGTGTAACACGATGTGGGAACACTGATCGAACACGCGCTATATTTTCCTACAAACACACGTATATCTCGTGAGATGTCTATAACCGTCTACGTACTGCTACGAAAGGTAAGACATGAGTGTGGCATCCAGTTCTCCCACGAAGTCGCTTATAGAGAGTTGCGATTATAGGAGCGACGTTAGCCGTATCTGATCACAACGCTCGTCTTCTCCTTGACCGTGTGTTCTCCCTACCTATCACGACGGTTAAGAGCTTCACCTCATAGTTGCCCGTAGAGGCTTTTCTCAAGCTTAACTGCTTGCTCTCGATCGGGCGTAAGGTGAGCCCGCGGCCGTAATTCCACATATCCGTTCCATCAGAGCACGCTGCCTAAATTTGTGTAAGCGTAGCTAGACAGCACAGAGTTCATACGAGACTACTTTATTACTCTTTCGAAGATCGTATTTAGCGCGGATAAACATTTATTTTTATGAAAGTTCCACTCCGACATATGGTAGTGCACAGTACTCTGTCCCGTGTGTGTCTCATACTCTCTAGAATTACAAATAATCTTGAATGCCGGTTAAATAATGGAATTCACATTCACGTGTGCGGCAGCGGCAGACGCAGATACTATCGTTACGGCATACAGGTTACGTTAAACTGAACTACAACTGTGAGATATCACGACAAGAACCACATTCCCATTCATCAGTTACCGACACAGCGGAACTCTCTGAGGTCTCTACCATCTCACTATGGTCAGCATGGATTATTTCTAAGTTGAGCAGTTATGAGCCAGGTTGGTAGATTATGTCTGTAAGACTCTTCACTCTTGCGACAGAAGAGTTTTCAACAACATAGATACGAGTCTCATCAATTCTACCACACAGGTCAACGCGGCGCTATTCTCAAGAGATAGAGAGTACATAGTTCAAGATTCCGGGAAAGGCAATGATGTAAGTGAGTATGTCACATTCTGGTGAGAGAATCTCACCTCTCATGAGTAAAGTCACTCCTAATCGTTCAGGGAGGATAAAATATCGAGTAGTGCCACAGACAGATAAGATCGTACCACAAAAAGTAGAGATTCGGAGATACATATCATCGAGTCACAAGCATAACTACACCAACCGCTAAGGTGATATTTGTCAGGTAGAAAGTATCGGACGGGCAACTTCAACTGTTGCTAGTTACAGGTTTTTAATGCTCTTCAGGGTGCGCACCTTTCGGTAAGGATATTTTGACAGAACAGGAAAGCGTTTTTTGGCTAAGCAACCCTATGACTGCCCCCTCCCGTTATGACCTGTTCATTGCCCTCGGGAGCCGGGTCCTCTTGTTGTAGACGGTGATAACGTTCTTGGGTTATTCAATCTTTCCCAAAAGTACGTCTTGTGGGGGCTGGAACGATTTCGAGAGCCCAAGCACATTTTTTATAGATGCTTTATGTGCAGTGTGAGGGGTCGGCGAACCGCTTGTTGGTTACTCAAGGCTTATCTCTGTGGCGGTTAATTTATTGTTGGAGGGGAGTGCCCTAAAGGGTTTTGTGCGTGTAGTTTTATGGCATCTGCGCCCCTCACGCCCGTTTTTCAAGACCGGACAATGGGATCAGACCTATTTGCTGTGCGCGCTAGATTTTGAGGAGGTTTGGCCGAGCGAGACACACCAGGCCGCGCATCTGAACTATTGCGAAGACACAGCGACAGTTTATCACGACGAGGTATTGATCACATTCACATTTTTCTACACTCGGTACGAGACAGTATCTCAACCGGATTCTCTGAGACTAGGAGGTATTGGGGGAGCGTAAAAACGAGACCAAACTAAAAAAAACACTCTAACTTTCCACTCAGATTACAAAATTAAGACAGCGGAACAAGGCGATTATCTCACACAAGATTCTAAAGACGGAATCAATGAATACATTTAAATCTCAAAAGTCTCCTAGACTCAAAAATAAGATAACTACCTCCAAAAACAGCAAAAAACTAACACATTAAGCGCGCATGAACAACTGCGTGCGACAAGAAAAAAATGATAAGACAATATCATGACAATCTCAATAAAAAAACCTATACGCGAGCGACAAAGCCTGGAAAACAGTAATTAAACAATACGCAAATACCAAAAATCTAAACATTCACTAACGAACATAAGCACAAATCATCTTACAACGACAAACAACAGAAAAATTACCATCAAGCAATTTGGTATGATGGCACGAGGATTGGATAAGGTCGTCTTTTTGATTTGGTTAAAAGAATATCATCATCAATCCTTCCAACCTCCGTATCAAACATATCTCCATCCACCTCTAACAAGCTGACGATCCTCTACAACATCATCGCGCCAGGCCCACCGCCGCGCGTCCGAATCACCCCCGCCTCGCCACCCACCTCTATTCGAATATCCTCACACCCCCCACGTAGGGAGCACAAATCTCGCTCACACACCTCCCACCACCTTCCTCCGAAATAAAACCTCCCCCTCACGTCAGACATTATACAACTACAAACTCCCACCACATCCCTCACCGAACATCTGTTCTCACACCTACGCAGTGAGATTGGGCACGAAGGAGCCTTGCTTCGCGATGTGCGATCTGAATCTCTATATTTCTTAAGATCTTCTCAGTTTACACATACAAAGAGCTCGCTACCACAATCGAGTTTGTGTCGGAGCAAGAATTCAGCGCGCCCACGTGACCTATCACTCTTTGGGTATTGGCGAGGTCTATCCATACTATCCTCCCAACACTTAGACCTTCTACTTCGAGTGCGCACTGTACACCGTGTGACACCTTACCCCGAGCTTTCCTCATAGTGCACCAATATATGACTGTATCTGTAGCCCCCATACTAGAGAGTTAACGTGACCCTACGCCACACGATCATTGGTATCAACAACTTCGTCCTAATTGGTAGTTAGCTCGCAAGGTATTGTCACTATCGATGACTATGACTACTATCAGAGCTCTAGTCACGCACATAGGTGTTCAGAATTCGACTCTCAAGTAGCGACTGTATACATTCTAGGTCCTGCGTTGGCACACTAGACCGACATATTTTTTACGTGGTTTATCCTTCTCTTCCTTCATCTTATGTGAGTAGAGATTCGCTACAAGAACCAAGAGGCCAAAACTCCTACGTATAAGAGGGCTCTGTTCATATCTTCTTAGTATTTATCGCATTTCACGACTTATATTTATATTGAGATTAAGAAGGTCATTTTGAGAATTGAAGATTGGATGGATTGACGTATATTGGCCGACGCGGCGCCTCTTGAAACTGTGGTCAAAACCAAAAGATTTAAATCAAGCAAGAATTTGCTCATGATAATAGTCTTACATTAAGTGGTTGGACAGTGAAAAAAAAAAGTGCGTATTATCCTATGAGGACCGCCCATCTGTTCACAACAAACTCACAGACGTATCAATTATTGCGAGTTGTGGGCGCCACTCAACTGAGTTTGTTGGAAAATAACAAAGTTTAGATGAAACATGGTGCGATGAAGAGCGCCGTTCGCCTATGATAGATAAGCGATATACAGGCGCGAGCAATCCTGTGGGACTGCAGGTGTAGGATCGGGACTAATCTGTAGAACCGGACACATCGAAGCATTACAGTGCACCGCTTACATATACCGTCACACACAAGGCGACGTTTATAGCATCATACATTAGAGGTATCTTCGGTGGGAGGCACCTGTGTTACACTAGGTGCACGCACTTAGTCCACCTGACCTCGTTTAGAAAGTAACGGAATGTGTGCGGAACACTATGAGACATACATCTCTTAGCGTGATAGTCTTCCCACAATCTAAACATTGTCTCATCCTTTACAATAAAAACAAACTTCATCGTATTCATATGCAACCAACATTTTTGGCATGTACGAACAGACATTTGTTGTTGCATAAACGTTTGCAAGTTTTGTAGGTGCTTACCAATGGTTTTTGATTGTTTGCATGTTCCGGAATAAGAGAATCGGAAACTTTCGAGGGCAATTATAACCGTAATGAGCACCTTTCCCACAAGACTTACACGGCGATTATCGACAAAAGATTCCATCTAACGAATCACCGGCACTTCGTGATCAACATATGGTCAATGAGCGGAGACTTGGTGTAGAATGGGGATTCTTATCAACCGGGGTCCTGATTACAACGATGGGCTCTTTAGGAGCATTAATCAACTCGTTGGTATGTCCAATCGGATGAACTTGAAGTGTCCTTGGAAGTCTTGAAGGACTCTGCGAATGTCTTTTGTATTAGAGCACATCCTTGACAATGAAAACCATGAATTGGGTCTCCGCAATCGAGACAAAATTTTCAATTTTAAAGGATCGTTGAGACGAGTTCGGGTATTGGAACAAGAATCTTATCTCCAAGACTCCCTTTCGAACAACCACAGTTTGAAGTTTACAAACTCCACAAGACGAGCATTCTTTAAAATCGCGAAATCGATTTCCAAACGATATCGAATGACTCATAAGAATTAAACATTAAGATGGATAGAAAGAATTAAATGATACGAAAGAAAAAGAAGATTATTTTTTGGTTTTTCCATATTCACAATTTATATTTTAACGGAAAAAATGAGATAAGACAACTTAAACCAATAGTCAACTCGTTTCACGGTAGCTCTTTAAAAGAAAAACTCACAAAGGAGCGGAGGAGAGGGATAGCGCGAAGCTTATTTCTCCTTTCGGGTTGTAGTTCGTTGGAACAACCCTCCTTATACCCATCTTATATAGTTTTTGTTTTAACTTTCAAAGGTGAGCCGAAACCTCGCAAGTGACACAAAAGGACAAGTTTTAAATCTTTTGTTCCGAGTTGGGAACCAACAAGTTCACCGGAAGTTATTATGATAATACCTCAGTTGAGAATATTATATTTTGGTGTTTTACCAATTTGTGAATTTTATTTCTTTTTTTGGTTTTTTATCTGATAATTATACTAATAAAAGAAAATGAAAAATATTTTTGTATTTTTTATGTTTTTATAAAAGAAAATATTCACAGATTCAAACACAATTTGTCAAACGTAACGATAAACGGTTTCACAGCCTCCCCGGCAACGGCGCCAAAAATTGATTGGCTGTTTTTACACTAAATATATAATATATAATAAAATATAAAATATATATAATCTAAAAACAACAATCAATGAAACCGAGAAGTAGTATAAGTGTTCCCGGGTCAATTATTCCCCAACGAGGCTGGAATGGAAAATCGATACAGTCGAAGATTTGAGTTTGAAGGAAGGAATTGATTTGAGAGATTGAAAAAGTCAAATTAGATAATAACAAACTAAAACGTTTAAGAAAATCCTAAAAATTACTAAATTAAGCTGAAAAACGGGAGCACGAATCCCGAACAAAGGGGGAAAAACCTAAAATCTTTAAAATTAACCCTACGAAGAAATTTTCACTTCTAAACTACTCTACGGGACAAATAACGAAGAATGAAAAAGACTAGACCGAAAACGGAGTTCGTTTGACCCAAAAACGAGTCAAGACAAAAACCGCACCCGGACCCGTTCTTTAAAAGATGAAAAGTTGTAAAAATGACCCTACGAAAACTTTTAAATTTTTCCTACAAACTATATGACAAAATAAAATTTTCTAAAAAAGAAAAATATTTTTTTGATAATTTTGTAATTTTTTTAATGAAT
The DNA here is from genome assembly GCA_026074375.1 of Tanacetum coccineum. Classification (NCBI taxonomy): domain Eukaryota; kingdom Viridiplantae; phylum Streptophyta; class Magnoliopsida; order Asterales; family Asteraceae; genus Tanacetum; species Tanacetum coccineum. The sequence continues at coordinate 25,592 of BQNB010057081.1, forward strand.
TTTTTTAAAAGTTTTAACTAAATTAAATTATAAAAAATACTAAATGATTACGAAAAATTCTGAAAATTTTATGAAAAATACTAGATACTCTAAAAATCCTAGGAAAAATAAGAAACAAAAGTCAGCTTAATAAATAAGCCCGTAAATAAGCTTATACAGCTTTTAAGCTTAATAGCACAAAAACCCCTTAAATACCACAGCCCTTGGGACTCTAACAGAAAAGTCCCAAGGGCGCAGGCGTAAGTAAATGTATAAAGGGGGATTGTTATCGAGAGGTCTCGTGTTTCAGAGTCTTGCTCACCCTGAATCTCCTTGTCTTTTCCCCCCTTTTTTTTATTTTTCCTAAAAGTCTAGGGGTAAGAAATTGTAAAAGAGGAAAGTAAAGGGTAGGCGGGTAAACTATGGTGAATTTACACTTCAGTTAAAACGGGTAACCCCTCTACTATTGAAAAATTACAAAACCAACCCTACGATCTAGCTTATTTTTGGCTTATTGAAAAAGTGAGTATTTAACAAAAAACTCAAAACTAAAAAGTTTAACAGAGCGTTATACTCCACAACTTTAATAAAAGCTCTTACTACTTTAAACAACAGAATAAGCTAAAAAACTAGCTTTTTGAAACTGTTCACAGAAACTAGGACTTTTTCTAGCTTTTTCACACTTTGGCTTATTTCTAGCTTTTTACTAAATGAAAATGAAAACTAAAAGATGCTAAATAGAGCTTAAGATGTATACTAGGGATTTCTAAAAAGAAATAAGCTAAGTGTTAACAAAAATAACAAGAAATATAATATTGAAAAGTGCAAGTTTCAGCTTTTTGACTGATTTTAAGCTAAACCTAATAAGCTATCTAGCTTATTTCTAAATCCTAAAAGCTAACTTTTTGGAAATAAGCTATTCTATGACTATGGAGTAAACCTAGATATAAGGAGTTTTATCAATACAACTAGAACTTAGAAATCAAAGAGTAATAAACTATAAATCTAAAATGCTACTACACCTCTTTTGCAGGTTCAAATAAGCTATCCTTAAAGCTTAAACATGAAAACTAAATGATACTTTTAAAAAGCTAATGGAATACTATTCCAAGTGCTTAAAAACCTAACTCCTAACTCTTACTTTCAAATGCTAAAAAATGACTAGGAAATTGTTAGGCAACAGCAGTATTAAATGAGTTATTACTGCTGTTTGCTGATGTAATTGGCAAATAACAAAATGCAGGCTAAGTTTTGATGTGAGAACCCTTTAAATCTACTCACTAAGTATTACTAAACCTATAATAACCATTCTTGAACAATAAAATGCTAAGAGACACTAAAATCTAAACTCACTCAAACACTTAAACTGCCCTGGTGCTGATACAAAGTTTTTGCACTCTAAACTTTGTAATTCTGGTTACTAACTCTTAAATCCTACCTAAAACTTGTTAACTATGGAAATCTCAAATGCATAAAAGGAAATGACAGAATGTTGATGACTTTTGGAGTCAAACACAGCCTAATCCAAACACTCCTTAACTATGACTGTCATAACTAAAATTCACTTAAAATCTATTTAAGAGCTAAGATAGCTAAAACATTTTATCTACTCATACTAGAAATCACCTAATTAAGCTACTTTAAAACTAAAACCTACAGCTTATGTGTGAAGATAAGCTACTTTCTCTCCTAAGCTATTAGACTTAATAATGACAGAATTGAATATCTAAATTCTTAATGAACTAAATCTATAACAACTCAATTCATTTGCATCTCTAAGCTAACTAAACTAATCTAAACACAATTAAACACAAATAAGAACAAAGACATAAGCTAATTGAGTAGCTAAATTTAAGCTAAAATGAAATGTTCGAAGTTATAAAACCTGGAAATTGAATTCCTACAGAATCTAGCCACTCTAATCTGAATAGTGGCTTTAAAAACATGATCCTATTGGCATTCCCTAGCCTCTATAACCATGAGCAATAAGCTCAATAAGCTTTTTGTTAGCTATTAACTCCTTGTAGCTTCAAATGAACCCAATGAACTCATATGATCATGTTTTGATTTGAACTAAACAAAACTAGTAAATGAATGACTTTTTAACAAATTTTAAACTGAATTTGAGCTTATGAACAAGAATAAGCTCAAATGAGCTTATGAGAGCTTCTTAAGGTAAAACAGCTTAGAATTGAAATCAAAGCACTAAGAAACTTGAAAACTGAATTATATGGCTCAAAATAGTAAAGTACAAGCTAGAAGTTACAAAGTACAAGAATTAAAACTTAATTTGAAAATCGTAAAAGAAAAAGCTTAAAAATACAGGGAATTACAAACTGAAAATTAAAAACTAACTAACTACTACAAACTACTTGTTCATCTCTCTCTTTTATAGATGTCCCAGGGGTCTTCTTGATGTTTTGTGTTGTGAGAGGTTAAAGCTCCAAAGCAAGTCTCAGCCTTCAATTCTTCAAAATCAATCATCACAAATAAAGCCGTTGGATGCGGCTTGGGGAATTGTGGGATTGCCAAATGGGAATTAGGGTTTTAGTAGAGGATGGGGGAAGTGGATTACCCATGGTGGGGTGATAGTCTATCAAGATAAACACGGGTTAGTAAACCCGTGAGTTGTATTTTGGGGGGGGAAACAAATGGCGGGAAAAAGTGGTTTTGTAGAGAGACAGAGTGTGTGTTTGGGGAATTGGCACAAATGGCCCCGTCAAAGATATATGCCTGCTTTGCATCCATCGTCCTTTCTGATATATACTTTGGGACTTTGGCAAGTTTAAGTCCCCAAGAGTTATAAAACTCTTTGCATGAACCGTCCTTATGTGCTAACAAAAGTTTTAGGGCTTGACAGGTTTTTGTGCCCTCGTAGATATAACTTCCCCAGCTTGGCAGTTTTCCCCCTTGTCTTCGTCTTCTTTCTTTCCTTTCTCTTATAAATATAAGTATAAGTTTGGCAATTTTGACCCTCAAACTTATATTTCTTGACTTGTTGACTTTTGGATTTGTCGGGGTTGACTTTGACTTTGACACATGACTTTTTGTTAACTTTTTTGACTTGATTGACTTTTCGGCTTCGATTTGGCTTTGTCTTTCCAGTGTGAGGGGGTGGTTGGGGTGTAGTGGGGTGGGGTAGAGGGGTCAGTCTTTTTCCATTCCGAGTTCGGTTTTTTTGTCGTTTGGCTTTGTTTTTCGCTTTTTCTTAAATTTCCGTTCTGGCCAATAAAATTAGCAAAACAAGCGTAATATTTGGCATTTTAAGAGAGTCCGTTTTTTGGTTAATTTAGCTCGTTTTTAAAGGTAAAAGGTATGTGTAATTAAGCACATACCAAAAGCATTCCTAGAAAACTATCTTCAGCAGAAGAAGTACATCAAAGATCCCATAGAGCTCCATAACATCAAGCAACGGGATGGAGAATCTACGGAAGACTTTGTGAGAAAGATACAAATTAGAAAGCAGAGATTTCAAATGAGCAACATAGTGCATGAGAATCTCCGGATTCGTGCATGGAATCACAAACCCTGAACTCATCAAACGTCTTCATGATAAAATCCCAAAAACAGTTGATGAAATGATGAGAGTAACCACATATTTCCTTACGGTGGAAGTGGCAGCCTCGAATCACGAACGGAAGAAATCGTTTCCACCATGGAAACAACAAGAGGGTACCTAAAGGCAAAATTTTAAGAAAGGAGGATTCCAGAACCAGCAGAGGCCGAGAAGGAAGCAAGATCGATTCACGCTCCTCACAAAAACTCCCAAAGAAATTTTTGCCTTAGAAAAAGGGAAATTCAAAGCTTCGCCACCAATGACGACTCCGGTCGAGAAGCAGAATCACACCAAATTTTATGAGTTCCATGATGAAGTAGGGCATAACACAGACGAGTGTATGCACCTAAAAAACAAATAGAAGAAATGCTCAAGGCAAGAAAGCTTTCGCACCTAATAAAGGAGCTTAAACAGAACAGTGGAAAGGAACAACCCAAGACGATGAAGAAAGGAGAAACCTCTGGGAAAGACAAAGCATTAGCCATCCTAATGATCCAACCTTAGGAAAGGGTGGCTAGGCAAAAAATAACACAAAGTTTTTCCCCTAACACAGAAATCCTTTTCCCACCTCTAGACAAAGACGAAGGAACAAAAGGTCCAATGATCATTGAGGCAGAAATAGGAGGCCATTGCATCCACCACATGTACGTTAATGGCGGATCAGCCTCAGAAATATTGTATGAACATTGTTTCAACCGACTCCGTCCGGAAATCAAGAATCAATTGGTGCCAGCTATCACCCCTTTGATTGGATTTAGTGGTGAGATAATATGGCCAATAGGGAAAATACAACTACTGGTGAGGATTGGAGACGAAGAACATTCCGCTTCGGCTTGGATGAATTTCGTAGTTGTAAGGTCACCATCTCCGTACAACGGAATTATTAGAAGATCAGGAGTCAAAAAATTACAAGCAGTTCCGTTAACGACTCACGGAATGTTGAAGCTCCCGGTAGAAGGAGGAGTAATTACCCTAAAAAGCAGCAGGTTGGTTCCGCTGGAATGCGCGTTGGTCTCCGGACCAGAAGAGACCCCCAGGCTCCCAAACCAATGGTGGAAGAAAGAGTCAAAATGGAAATAAACCCAGAATATCCGGAACAAACAATAATGATAGGTTCCACTCTCATCGAAGAGGGCCGCAACAAGTTGTGTAATCTACTTCAACGCAACTTGGATATTTTTGCTTGGAAGACTGCGGATATGACTGGCGTCCCAAGACATATCGCAGAACACCGCTTGAACGTACGGGATGGATGTTCTCCGGTTACCCAAAAGAAAAGAGGGCAAACAGCGGATAGAAATCAAGCAATACAGGAAGAAGTTGGAAAGATTGTGGAGGCAGGAATAATGAAAGAAGTACACTACCATGACTGGTTGTCTAACCTAGTAATGGTAAAGAAGCATGATGGAAGTTGGAGGATGTGCGTAGATTTTAAAGATTTAAACAAAGCATGCCCAAAATATGGTTATCCGCTACCAGAAATAGACTGGAAGGTGGAATCCTTGTGCGGATTCCCTTTCAAATGTTTCTTAGACGTGTACAAAGGCTACCACCAAAACAAATGGAAAAGAAAGATGAAGACAACCATCGAATTCATCTACAATGCCAAGCAATATCTATATACAAAGATGCCTTTTGGTCTGAGAAACGCTGGAGCAACTTACCAGCGTCTGGTGGATAAAGCGTTCCACAAACAGATTGGAAGAAATCTCAAAGTATACGTGGACAACCTTGTCATCAAAATCCGCACGGAAGATGAGATAGTCAGAGACATAAAAGAGACGTTTAAAACTTTAAGGGAAATTAACATGAAATTGAATCCTAAAAAGTATACCTTTGGGGTAGAAGAAGGGATGTTCTTAGGATACAAAGTCAACACCAAGGGGCTGAAAGTATGTCCAGACAAGGTAGACGCTGTCTTAAGTCTCCCATCCCCAAAATGCTTGAAAGACGTACAAAAGTTAAACGGAAAACTCGCAAGCCTGAACAGGTTCTTAGCCAAATCAGCAGAGAAGTCTTTACCGTTCTTTAAAACTTTAAAAAAATGCACAAAGAAAAGTTATTTCCATTGGACCACGGAAGCGGAAGAAGCGTTTAAGAAAATGAACCAGCTAAATTTTTTTTTAAGCGGAGCCTTTTTTTCCCATGTTGACCGCACCAAATGGAAAAGTAAAGAACTTATCGTCTATTTGGAGGCAGCTAAAGGAACCGTCAAGCGCGGTCCTGATGAGGAAAAAGAAGCAAACAAATGCCCATTCTACTTAGTTATCAGAGGGCATTAAGAGGTTCGGAAGTAAACAATACATCAATGGAAAAGTTAGTGCTGGCCTTGGTGCATGCTAGTAAGTGCTTAAAAAGATACTTTCAAGCACACCCAATCATAGTAATCACGGATCAACCGATCCAGCAGGTGTTATCAAGACTAAAAGTAGCAGGGAGACTACAGAAATAGAGTATTGAATTAGGAGAATACGTAATACATTACATACCCAAAGTATTAGTTAAAGGGCAGATATTGGCAGATTTCATAGTCAAGCGACTAGAGGAGGAATCTTCAGATTACTCTAAAATGGGCAAGTGGAAAAAGAACTCCCTAAGCCCCCAAATTTGATCCAAATTTACGGATGGATCAACCTGCACAGATGGTTCCCCGGGGCAGGACTGATACTCCACAAACCCAGAAGGGATGTAATTCACCTATGCCCTAAGATTTAGATTCGACGCCACAAACAACGAAGCAGAATATGAAGCTTTGATCGCTGGATTGCGGATAGCACAACAAATGGGTGTTAAAAACCTTCAAGCAAATGTGGACTCACGTTTAGTGGCAAACCAAGTGAACAGAACGTACGTTGCAAAAGAGGCTGACATGATCCGTTACCTGTAAAAAGTAAGAACACTTACAAGCAGCTTTAAGGCGTTCTCAATCAGACAAATCCCTAGAAGTGAAAACAAAAAAAGCAGACGCACTAAAGTTAAAATAGCTACCACAAGCTTCGCACGACTTAAGTAACAAGTATTGGTGAAGAGTTAAAGAAAAATCCATAAGTGAAGTGTGGAAATATGCAGATGGTAGAAGAAGAAGGGGATACCTGGATGACCCATATTTTCTAATACCCCAAGGATGAAACTCTGCCAGCGGATGTGAAAAAAGCAAGAGCAGTAAGACGCAAGTCGCAACTGTTTGCTGTAATTAATGAGATTCTTTACAAAAAGTCTTCCTTGGACCATGGCTCTACGATGCTGGGGCCAATTCAGTGCAAACTATGTTTTGAGAGAAATACATGAAGGGTCTTGCAGCATGCACGCAGGCACGCGATCCGTTGTGGCAAAAGCCTTATGGATCGGTTATTATTGGCCTACCATGCATAAAGATGCAAGGGCACTAATAAGAGTGTGCCAAGACTGTCAAGTTCACAAACATGTACCAAGAAATCCACATCAAAAGTTAACTCCAATCACGTCTCTATGGCCGTTCTATAAATGGGGAATTGACATAGCCGGACCCTTTTCGGAAGGTCCTGGGAAAGTCAAATTCTTGATAGTAGCTATGGATTACTACACAAAGTGGATTGAAGCAAAACCAGTCACAACCATCACTGGCAATCAGATCAAAAAATTTGCATGGGACAACATCTTCTTTAGATTTGGGCTCCCAGGAGAGATCATCTCGGACAATGGAAAACAGTTCCGGGGCAATCCATTTAAAGATTGGTGCGAGAAACTATGTATTCGCCAACACTTTGCTTCTGTCAAACACCCACAGACCAATGGCTTGGTAGAAAGAGCAAACCGCAGTCTAGGAGAATGAATAAAAGCGAGATTGGGCATAAGGAACAAGAAGTGGATGGAAGAGTTTTCTCATGTTATATGGGCACACCGCACCATGATAAAATATTAACATACGGAACGGAAGCAGTCATTCCAGCGGAAATTGGAATTCCCACACTGAGAACAGCGGAAGTAGACTTAGTACAAAACAATGAAGCTTTGGAAATCAACCTCGACCTTTTGGAAGAAAGAATGGAGCAAGCGGCAATACGTGAGGCAAAAAGCAAAGCAAGAATGGAAAAGTACTATAACTCCAAAGTCAAAAACACAAGTTTTAAACTAGGAGACCTTGTGTACCGCAACAACGATGCGAGCCGTACGGAAGACACAGGGAAGCTAGGTCCCAAATGGGAAGGACCGTACGAAGTCACGGAAGCACTTGGAAAGGGCGCACACAAGCTAAGAGACCGTGATGGAAAGCAACTTCCGCGAACTTGGAATGTCAGCAACCTCAAGAAGTGTTATATTCACAAAATGTAAGCAATTCACCCATGCGGATTCCGCGGTGGGGGTAATGTATTTTTAGTCTCATCTTATTTATCCAATTGAAATGACTTTTAAAAAAATTCATGAAAGTGGAGACTAGCTACCTCCCATATTTTGCTTCTACAACAAATGTTTTTTGTTAGCTTGCAAAGTTAACGTTACATGTGATTAGACGGATGCCGACACAATAAGGGCATGACCCACCAAATGTTATTTCGTATAACAAAAAAGGATGAGTAAACCTAATAATTCACTCAAATATACTTAAGAGGTATTGCAAACCTATTATAGGGAGAATAACCCATAAATATTCAAACAAGACTATCAGGATAAACATGTCATCATGGTATTAAAACTATAGCAAAACCTTAAAACAAGATTGAAATATTAAATTAAACAAGTTAATTTAACCGTACTAAAAAATCATAAACACAACCGCAACACTTAGCGGATGAAAACAGTTGGAGAAATTGTTTACATACAAAAGGCCGCAACAAAAAAGGTCACATGCGACCAAGGCCAGATATCTTAACAAATTACTAAGGAATATTCAATTCCGCATCATCAACATTGGGAAAGGGCTCCGCATTCCCATCAGCACCCGCCTGGTCATCTGTACCCATAACTTCATAATCATCCACGGAGATAGGAGCAATTGTACAGGCAAAAGCAAAAGTTTGTTTGAATAGGTTGTAGTATAAAGCCAGTAGCAGCACAGATCAAGAAGTCCCCTCCGTAAACCCATTTAACACCTCAGCAGAAAAAGGCTCGGACAAAGGAACGAAAATGTCACGAAGAGCTGACCTTTGACTCGCGATATTCTCTGTAATCTTCCGAACCCGGATATTAGAAACATTTAGGTAAGTTAAGCAGAGCTGTATCCGCACCAACAAAAACTTTCATTTGTTCGATGATGATGAATGTGGTACCATCAAGCTGTACAACATGAGGATGCGACTCAGTCAAACCCAATCAATCAGCAAGAGGTTTCTTCTAGACCAACATGATTATTAGAGTGTCAACAATAGTCATCCTTGTTGGACCACAACACCGTCACAGAAGGTGAATTAACAATTTGAAAGATGGTTGAAAAGCATAAATGTAATCAGCCTCTACATAAGGTTTATACGCAGCAACATCTGTCAAAGCTCAAACCATCCCCCATGGTGATTCCTCAGATAATCCATCTTGCCATCCTTCTCAATACCTTACCAATAAGTGCTCCAAGGGCAAGAAAGATATTCAGGATAGTGCATGCATTTAGTGATAGCGAGTTCCATGCCATAGGTAAGAAGCCATTGGCGGCCGGAAATGGTAGTAAGAAGGTATGGATAGAACCTCTCCTCTAAGTGAAGAGCCATCTTAATAAAATCAACATACAGCTTGTCAAACTTATCATTCACTTCCTTCATCCGGTCATCTTGGAATTTCTCAAGTTGACCCATACAATCCTCATACACTGTGACCTTCTATTGAAGTCCGGAAGAAGAAAGCTCCAGCTCGCATACCTATGATTATGCAGAAACATAAAGATAAGAAAATAGAGGAGGAAAATATGCAATGAGCCTAAGTATAAAAGAACATACCCGATCCACAAGGTTGTCATTTTGAGATTTGACAGAAGTAAGCCAGGCATTTAAGCCAGTCATTTCACGCTCCTTGCCTACCATCGAAGCTTCAAGATCCGTCACCTTCACATCCAGAGCGGTCCGCTCCTTTTCGAGGATGGTGTTACGCTCTTTCAAAGCGTTCACCTCACCCCGAAGGGACATCTCCACAGTCTCAAAATTGGAAGCTTCAGCACGGAGACGGATGGCTCTCGCAGCTTCCGCTTCCCTTAGCAACAGTTGCGCCTTTAGATTATCAATCTCTCCTTCCCTAACCTTTAGTAACTCATCCTGCATCTCAACAACAGATTTCAACCTTCGCCTCTCCTTAACATTATACTCAGCACGCATCCTTACTTCAGCACTCAAAGACATTTGACGAGCATCTCTAACATTAAACTCAGTAAATTAGCTGTCATAGTTCCTCATTCCCCGCAACAACTCCATTCTATGGACAGATGCAAAAAACTTAGGAGGAGCAAACTCATCAACCATCTCGTGACAGACACGACCATCATCAAGACAAGACCCATTAGTCACGCTTCATTGTGGAACGTAAGTCTTTTGAAGATCAGTATCAGGGTCAATGAGAGTGCGGATATCACCAACAAGAAAGTCACTACCAGTACGATCTGAAAAACCACCTGGGGTGGGATCAGTTCCGCAAGCTAAAGAAGAGGTGGCACCAAACAATGAAGGTTCAGCGGGTTTCTTTTTAGCAACTGCAGCAGGATCAACCGTTGAGGTAACGGTAGTAACAGTCGTCATTACTGGAACGGAAGACCTAATAAGATAATCAACCTCGGCCTCCGCAACATTAGTACCAGAATGGTGAGAGGAGTCTAAAGAAATAACAAACCTTTGAGAAGCTCTAATAGTACGAAGGTTGAGTCCAGTCACGGAATCAGTATGATCCCCACCCTCATGCTCTGGTGTAGCAGATACGGAAGAGGTAATAAAGGGCAAAGTAGGCATGGCCGCAACCCCGACGTCAGGATTTAACACGGCTCTAGCAAGCAACCTCTGGACCGCAGACCTAGATTTACCAGCTATAGAAGGCCTACTTGGGGTTCCGTGATCCTCCTTTAACTTTTTAGGAGGATGTGAAGCCTCACCCGCACCCACAACCAAGGTTTTCCTTTTCCTTTGACGTCTTGGCTGCAAAGGAGCCACATCTTCAGCAACAGTATCCGTAGCCTCACTAACCAGCTAAATATCAGCACCTCTCCCACTACCTGCGGAACCTCCCTATTCTGTTTGATTACCACTTCCACCCTCATCAAAAAGTTTGTCAACACTTGCTTTCAGCTCACTTTCAGCACGATCAGGTGCAACCAGAAGCAGAGGAACCATGCGACCAACGGTTGTCTGCAGCAACAAAGGCTCATCCTCATTCCGTTCCCGCTTAACAATTTTCACCTTGGTGGGATCCGGGGTATGTATGAAAGCAAAGATATCCATGTCTGCGTAAAAAAACACACAGTTAGAAACAAAGCAACAAATGGTAAAATGCATGACACATATACAGCCAAAGGCACCCACCCTCTCCGTTCTTATGCAAAAACCGGGGATAAGTTTCCTCATCCAAAGGGTAATAGCGGCTCAGTCTAACCAAGTACAGGAATGCTTCTGGGAACTTCTGTAACGGAGAGGGGTGAGCAACAAGAGTAGCGTAGTCTTGTGCATTAAGTTGGCCGCTACTGGAGCAGGATCCCTAGTGACATTTTTGGCAGTATACCACAGAAAAGAAGCAGGGCAAGCAAAGTCATCCACCCAAAAGAAGTGATCGTTCTAATTTTTAAGGGAGTCAAGGGGTTTTGTATAACATACAGGAGCATTATCAGAACGCTTACTAAAGGACACCCATCTATTCTTTTTGGAATTTACATAAAAGCATCGAAATAATCCAACAGTTGATATGACCCCTTAGACACGGCATAGGATTTTAAAGTGGGAAACCTTGGCGGCACCAATTACAGAGAGTTAAGATATATTGATACGGAAGTGCCTAAGCACATCAACAAGGAAGGTAGACAAGGGTAACCTAAATTTGGCATAATAAAAAAATCTAGTGTACAACCCAATTTTCCCAGCAGGCCTTTCACGCATGGTGTCATTCTTATTGGGCAAAACAGGGTGTACCTCCTTTGGTATGTGATACTTAATACAAAAAGCATCAAGTGCTTTCTGAGTAAAAGCACACTTAATATCTGTAATGGCACTCATGATGGAAGAAAGGAGCTTAAAAACTTAACCTAAACACTTAAAATCCTTCAAAGAATGGTAAAGAACAGATGAAACAAGGTTAAAAAGCTCAAAAACTTTAACAATGGCGAAATAAGTGAAAGAATATGAAAAAGAAAATAGTGAAAACCAAATCGAGTATTTATACTCTCGGTATAGTAAATTCAAGGGTTTTTCGGATGCTTACACGTGGCCATGACCTCCGAGTCAATGGTTAGGATTTAAAGTAAAGATAGTGATGACAGTTGAGTAAGTGGCTAAACCATCAAATCAGTCAGAAGTTGAAAGACAACGAAGAGGCCACGTCACTCACATCTTACCTAACAGGGGAAAAGAAACGTCGCGGAGAAACTAGCAATCGCAGAAGATGCAAGCAAAAGATAAACACCAGAACCTGAGTCTAGTAATATCGACCGCATGCTACAAATTCGCACGTAATAGACATACTAGACTAGAGGGACTTGATGACGTATAACATGTAGAGCAGGCCTTTGGGCCTGGACTACATAAGTCGTGCATGGGCCCAAGCCCAATAAAATGATCACAAGGCACAATGGACTAAAACTAAGCCCAGACCAACTGGCTACGGTCCGGAGGCAGCAAGACAGACGAAAGGCTTCCAGAGGACACTTCCGCAAGACATCGGAAGTTCGCTAGGGAAGCCCAAGTCTGCAAGTCGCGATTATAAGCGGATCCTTGCCTGACGAGGGTCCCACTTCGACCCACTAACAAAAACGAGTGAAATATTAGGAAAACTTAATATTGGGCTCACCTATAAAAAGGGGTACTCTGACATCCCACAAGGTACGATTCTTTAATCATATTTCACACACATATGCTCTGACATTCTCTGATAAAATATGTGTACTTACTCTCACGCCGGAGTCTAATTGTGGGGTCCGTCCCCACAGTAAGACTAACGGTTTACCTTTGATTGTGCAGGGAATCAATCTCATCACTTGGTTTAGTACAAGACCTTGCCCATTGGCCCAATCCAATAACCACCTAGATCCATCTTTCTAGCCCGTAACATATTTTGTACTAACATAATTTATCAAAGGGTCGTTATTTAACCTCGTA
>BQNB010057082.1:1695-14055 GCA_026074375.1 Tanacetum coccineum
CGAGCACCTAACTCGAGAGTTTTCTTCACTATGTCAACAAGCTCCCTTATGGCGGAGAAAACCGTACACAACGTTGCTTACACCGATTTACGACACAAAGCTAAATGTCGAGTTCTAATCTTAGCTAGAACCAATCTATCACAACTTCACAGCTTCACTACACAACTTAGCTTCACGACTTGATCACGACTACACAACTTCTTCACACCTTAATTTTCTTCACACCACAACTTCACCAAGCCACTACTATAATCACACCTAACTAACACTACCAGGCAAGATCACCAAGATCTAACTATGCTTACAACAATCACAAAGATCTAACAACTACACAACTTTACAAGATTTACAAGTGATTTACAAGTTTTGATATGGATGCAATAAGATTGCAATAACACACTAAGGTGTAATACCTCTTCACTTGATGATGGAAGTATTCTTCTCTTGCACTTGAGGAATTGAGCTTGGATCACTTGGAAACAAAGCTTTATGATTAAATGATTTAAGTGAGATGTGTGGGCTGTTTTAGAGCAGAAAGAATGAGTGCAAAATGTGAGAAAATAGTGAGGAAAAGTCCAGTATTTATAGGACAATCTGGAGGAGCGTCAGTCTATGGGCGGTCCCCTTAAATAGGTGGGCGGTCCCCTTAAAATTAAGGGGGCCGCCCTAGACTGGGCGCTCCTAATTTTGTCCTTTTGTGTAGGGAGAATTTTCTGAAACTTTCTAGCCTTTTTAGGTCCGAAAATTTGAACTTTAAAATGTTTATTTTGAAAAAAAAAATTCTTTTAATTGTAGAAAATGTTTTGTAATGTTTATAAAAATGTTTACAACATTTTATAAAAGTGTGAGGTTGAATAAAAAACTTTCTTTGATCATAAAATGCATTAAGCATTTATTTATTCATACCTTGAAGTGATATAATTTTCGAAATGAAAATTTACTACTAATTACTTGTTTACGTTTAATTTTACATTGAATATTTTTATATTTTGTGATTATCAAAACGTAAATATATGAAAAATATTAGTAATGTTTTTAGGCATTATATTTTATCAACAACTTGTTAGACAAAACCATGTTTAAAGAAGTCGGGAATAAATAAAGGTTGGTTACAAAAGAAAAAAGTAAAGAGTAGGTAAAATGCAGAAAATAAAAAGAGAGGGGGCAAAATGGCATAAATTGTAATAGCTAAAAGCCTAAAACCCTAACCCACTAACTCAGTCTCGCCCAAAACCCATCAAACACTTTGCTGCTGCAACACATTCATCCATTCATAAATAAATAATATTTGCAGCTCTCAGAAATTGAATTGAGTGTTAAGAAAGGATGCTGCAAAGGAACATCAGGTTGAGAAGAGAGTATTTGTACAGGAAAAGCTTGGAAGGCAAAGAACGCCAGCTTTACGAAAAGAAACGCAAAATCAAACTAGCTCTTCAAGGTAATAAGCTTCTTTTTTTTTTTTTTTTACTTGGGTTCATTTATTCATTTGATGTAATAATAATAATAATTGCTGCAGAGGGTAAACCAATTCCAACTGAGCTTAGGAATGAAGAAGCTGCTCTTCGCCAAGAAATCGATCTCGAAGATGATAAAACCGCTGGTAATCTGTTGTTATAAACCAAATAGCGAAACATCATATTATTTAGTTTATACAAGCTTAGGTTTTAGATATTGCTTGTTGTCTGATGGGGGTGTTTGTTTCGGCTTATATGTGGGCTTATGAGCTTATTTCATTTCGGCTTATATTTCATAAGCCTCAATTTTCTGGCTTATTTTGATACTTGTTGGCTTATATAAGTTTATCATATCATAATAAACTTATATAAGCTCATAAGTCTCAACATAGGCCGGAAAATTGAGGCTTATGAAATATAAGCCGAAATCAGATAAGCTCGTAAGCACACATATAAGCCGAAACAAACACCCCCTACTTGTCACTTTTTTGAGTTCTATGTATCATTGTTATGATCGGGCTATTTAATAACTAACTTTTTTAATTTCGATTATTTTGTGTATCGATTCTCAAAAGTATGTGATTCGATTCCCAAAAATACTTGATTCCATACCTAAAAATATGTAAATCGATACACAAAATAATCAAAGTTCATAAAGTTAGTTATTAAATAGTCCGATTCTCACAATGGTACATACTACATACAACTCAAAAAAGTGACTATAAGATATATTTAGATAATATGTGTACACCTCCCGTCACCTATCCCATTTAGCCTGCCACCTATTTATTTGTTGCAATTCCATAATGATTAAGCGTAGCACAATCAAGTATTTTAGGTGTTGTTTGTTTATTAAGAGGCTCTGAATCTGAATCTGATTCGCACATCTGAATCTGAATCTTCGGTAGAAAAGTCTGAATGTGATTCCCATCTTAATCTGAATAAGTGGTTGAGAAGTCTGAATCTGAATGAAATAAAACTGTTTGTTTTGATAAAAATGTATATATGTGTTAAACAATAGTTTTTACAATGTAAATATAAAACGATTGCATTCGTACAAAAAATAAATTTTATTAAATAAAAAAAAAATAACAGCAAAGTAGAAAATAAATAAAAAAAGAAAGAAAAAGACATTAAGAGGTGTTAAGACACCCCCTCCACATCTAGTTCAGTAAGATGTTTATGCCTCTTACTGCCTCTTAATGGCCAGAAAAAAACAAACGCTGACATGAAAAAAACAAACAGTCTTAATGACCTAAATGTCTTAATGACCTAAATGTCTGACCGCGTCTGAATCAGATTAAGATGCTGTTAAGAGGCATTTGTTAAAAAACAAACACCACCTTACTTAACACATAATTTGGTAATTATTGTATTGGGGACTTGAGTTGTTTTGATAGCAATAGCAGAGGCGAATTAGAATAAATAGTATCAGATGTATGGACGAGGGAACTTAATCGACTTTGAATCTGCAATTATGCTGATTCATATATGCTACTGTTTGTATCGACATTGTAGAGGGCATAATAAGCGTTTAATAACACAATGTGTGTGATACTTAAGGCAGAGGATTATTGGTCAAATTTTGCAAAATAAGGTATAATCTCTTTGTATGTTTTATGTGTGTTCACGCCTGTTATATTTATACTAGTGTTTGCGGATGTCACATATTGCAATATGAAGTCTAGTACCCAAAAAAGACTAGTATTAAGAAAAAAAAGACAGTATGCTGTTAAGTAGTACTATAGCTTTTAAAAAAATATAATTGACTCATTTTTAACAGTCACCCTGCTCATTTAGCCTGCCTATTTTCACTTCGACACCTATCTGTTCGACAATTCTGATTAGGTCAATTAAGTGTTATACGTACTTTATCTAAGGCATTGACCGGCTTGCACAATAGTCATTGTATTGGCTGTCTGGAATTTGTCTATAGTGGAACTTTATTGAATTTATAGACATACAACAGTTGGTATCAACTTTTTAAGGGTTGTAATATGCGTATAATACCACAATATGTGTGATAATTAAGAATTTAAGGTAGAGGATCATTGGTCAAAATTTGCAAAATAAGGTACAGTCTCATTGTAATGTTTTATGTGACTCCACACCTGTTTTGTTTAGACTAGTGTTTGCTGATATCGCATATTGCAATATAAAGTTTACTACCTAACAATGACTAGTAGCAAGAAAAAGTCTGCCATGACATCAAATAAAATGGTAGTTAATGCTTTTTGTTGGGCTGAAAGCCTTCTTAAGTTTTGTGGTTTATATTTCGCCCATCTCGAAAGAAATTTGTTTATGAAGCAAAGTTGAAGTCTTTTTATTCATGAAGATTTGATTCTCGTGTTTCTGGCAAGTTTTGCTTAGATAATGTTTTGGCCCTGTGAGTGACATTGTCTTCCGCTTTTCTTGAATTTAGTTCCAAGGTCAACTATAGATGACGAATATGCAAATGCGAATGAAAGAGATCCAAAAATTCTGATAACTACATCTAAAGACCCTAGTGGTCCTCTTAAACAGTTTGTTAAGGTTTGCCTACTATTCACTACAGTAAATTTGTGTCTATTATCCTTTTTTAGTTTTTCTAGTCATATTGTGTGGAAAAGTCTTCGTTAATAATGGTGCTTATTTGCAGGAATTGACGCTTGTTTTCCCTAATTCAGACAAAATGAACCGAGGTGGTCAGGTTAGTTAATTGTTCATCTTAAAACTGTTAATAGGAGTTGATCTACTGGTTTGCTTGGTTTATGGTTTAGATATTTCTCATTTGAGGGCAGATATCTTGACTCGTTTATGGCTGTGTTGAGACTCGAGACATCATATATGTGTTCATTTGATGTTCAAGGATGGTTGGTTGGTTGGTTTAGTAATGCACGTGTCCCATTCGGAAAACAGTTTCTTTAACATTTTATGGAAAACAAATATTCTCCAGCAAGTTGAATAAATTATAATTTCTTTTTGAATTGTATTTAGGTTGGTAATTAACAATGTTTCTAAAAGATCTGTTTTTTCCTTTGGTCAAACTTTGATATGGTCATAATTTGAATATTGATGAATGCAGGTTATGTCTGAAATAGTTGCGTCTTGCCGATCACATGATTTTACAGATGTTATATTCGTTAATGAAGTTCGTGGTATACCAAATGGAATGATTATAAGTCACTTACCGTTTGGTCCCACCGCTTACTTTCACCTCCATGATGTGGTGAGTTATTGTGCTCTTCTGGCCGGCTTCTTATTATTCATTGTTTCTCTTTCAGTAGTTAATTGCCGAATCTAATCTGTACATGCAGGTCACAAGACATGACAATAAAGACAAGGAATTGAAAACTGTTTCGCAGGCTTATCCTCATCTGATTCTCAACAACTTCTCTACAAAGGTATAGAGTATAGACAATTAGAAACCGTTGTGTTTCCATATTGATTATAAATTTATAATTGAAAATTTTATTTTTGCGTATCAGTTAAGAGGATATTCTGGGCTGTTTTTTGTAAGATAAGTTATGTTGATGTGGTTAAGTCAAGTTAGTGGCAAGCTATTTTCTAGTCCATTAGCCGCTCCACTGCTTTGAACTAACGGCAAGTTACTTTAGATTTGCTGGTGCTTTGGACCTACACTTAGTGCTCTTTACTTGAATATAGTCATACGCTGAATGAAGCTGAACGACATAATTTTCCACATTTCTTCGTGTCTTACTTGCAATAAATGGTATCACATAGCATATCTTTTTCTTCTCAGTTTGAGTCATGCTTTCTATCTTAAGTTTAGTATTCAAACCAACACCTTACTTTTTAATCTTGTGATAGTAAACAGTTATTCTTCTGAATTGGTATAATGACAGTTTCGAGGCAAATTCTAAAAGCCTGACTTGTTGGTCATTAATACAATACTGATAGGCACTGAATTTCATTATTTAATTCTGAGCTACTTTGTTTTCTGTGTTGAATAGATTGGTGAAAGGACTGCAAACATACTGAAGCATCTTTTTCCAGTGCCCAAACCGGATACGAAACGCATCATCACCTTTGCTAATGATGCAGATTACATTTCTTTCAGGTAGTTTTTCTCTCCATCACTCCTCCTTATTCCAATTCCACTTAATGGTGAGGACTTCCATTTTCTTTAGGGCTAATCATAAAAAAAAAATCACACTTGTCCCAAAATACTTTTATAAACATCGAATAAAAAAATTGCTTATGTAGACATTACTGTCTCTTTTTTGTCCTTTTATGGGCATTTCGTGACATTTTTGCCCCTCAAAAATTTTCTATTACCGGAGAGGGGCAAAAATGTCACAAAGTGCCACAAAAGGACAAAAAACGACATTAATGTCTACATAATTTTTTTTTATTCGACGTTCATAAAAGTATTTTGGGACAAGTATGATGATTATTTTAAGAATTAGCCCTTTTCTTTATTCATCTAAAAGTCTATATTATGACCTAAAATCCCAAACGTTGGCTGGAAAATGTTTTGCGTTTCTGCCACTCTGCAGACTTTACGAAACACAATCTATGTTTTTTATAGCTTGCATGTGTGGTTTGACTTTGCTTTGCGGTTTGGTTATAATGTGAACATGCAGGCATCATGTCTATAGACAAAGTGGAGGTCCTAAATCAGTTGAATTGAAGGAGGTTGGTCCTCGGTTTTTATTACGATTATATAAGGTAAATAATTATCCACTACATTTGGTTATTGTTTTGGTTTGTTTGGTTCCCTTCATCCTAAATATAGTTGGATTTTGCAGTTTATCTTTATCCCTAATAGATTAATTTGAAGATTAGCAACATAACATAAGGTTCACATGATTTGTTCGTGTTCTTACCTAAAGGAATTTTTTATCGATCAAATGGTCAAATGACACTATCTTGTTACTTGTTAGTTATATTGTCTTTGTCAAATTGAGGCCTTATTTAAATCTTTTATTTCATTATCAATGATCTTTTTCATTATTTTTTTAACTCTTTCGGTTATTAGTTTGTTTTTGTATTAGGAGGATGTTTGGACAGAAACAGATGTAGTCATCATTGTGAGATAGTAGTAATGTTTTTAAAAACGTTTTTCAAAGGAAGCGAATGAAAACTTCCGTAAAATTAGAAGTCCCCGACCATTTCCTTAAGTTGTTTATTTAAAAGAATGATGGTGCTAAGCTATTGTCTGTTGAACACAAAAATTTGCCTCTAGGACAAGATGAGCGTGTACTCCCAATCAATTGTCTGTTGATCTATATCTGTTTTGTTGTGATTGTTGCAGATTAAGCTTGGAACAATTGATCAAGCCGAGGCACAAGATGAATGGGTACTCAGAAATTTTATTAACACATCCAAGAAGCAAAAAGTAATGGGTGTGTGATAATTTATCTTGTTTTTTGAGAGGACGAGTCGGCCGACTCTTGTGTTTTTGATAACTTATCTTCTGACTGTTATATGTACGTATCCTACATACTTTAAAACTTTGGATAGTCCTAGTTAACGTGTTCCGGTTGTCATGTGGTCCCAAAAATTTCAATCAATATTTGACAGCCTTGAGAATCCCGTTACATGGTACTGAAACAAGATGTGTTGAATGAAGGGACCAAATGTTCATGACATAGTTGCTGAAAACTTGGAACTGGCTCTTGATTTCTAGTATTCCACTGGGGCTTCATGGGTGTCATACGTGCTATCATTTGGATTGCCATTATTTTGATTTCCGTGGACTGATTCTGGTGTCAAGTTACCATATGGTATGCTGGAAACTTGTTGGATTAGATGGCGTTCAGGTCATAAGAACTGATTACAGTATCGGCTCGATGCTAGAGATCGAAAGGAAATACCAGTTTTGCTTATCTGGATCATGAGGTCGACAATGGTGTCCCATTCATTGACCACAGTACCACACCTACTTTCTATGGTTTGGTCCACCTATAGAAAGTACTATACTAAATTACATGCGTTAGTTATGTTCTGTCTAGTGGGAAAGCCGATAATCAGTCTTCGTAACGTCGTTACAGACCCCTAAACATTATGATAAAGGATTATAAGCTAAAAGTTGTCAATCTCTTAACAAATAATAGACACATGCACAATAAGCATGCAAACAAATATATTATTTGAACGATAAACACAAAAAGCTATCCAAGAGTCAGAAAATATTTTAAATCAAAGTAAACATGAATTAAACAAACATGGTACTCATAGGGTTTAGCCCTTAGGCTAAAAAAAACATAATCAAAGGATAATCAAAGATAATGAAAATAAGTTCATAGACAAAACGATGTTCAAACCGAATGATAAACTATTGAATGATGAACCGAGATGCTTTCCGTGGATGGAATGGCCTTCAATGGTGGTCTTCTCTGCTGTAAATCGCCTCTAGGTCGATAGTAGAAGGGATATAAAGAAATTCTTTGAATTCTTCTTCCCAAACCCCTTATGTCGTTTTTAAGGCTTATATTTATAGTTTGTTGAAACTGGGCTCAATACGGCGTATTCAACTCCAATTCGCTGTATTCAAGATATGAGATGTGGACTCCAAACATAAAATATTCTAAATCTGCTCCGATACGACGAATTCACACCAATGGTACGAATACTGAGGCCCGCCTGGTGGCCAGAAGTTTTCGTATAACACAATTGGTTTAACTTTTTGTATATGTGTATGAATAAACATTAAAATATACAAATTTCAATTTCTTTTACTGAAGCCTCAAGCCTTACAAAAAACGAATTTCTCATTTATCTCTTTCTTTGCGAGTCACTTTTTTTGTTCTAGGATTATCGTCCACTGCTAACTTGAATATATGATAACTTAAGTTACAGGTTACACCTATAATACTTTATTTATTTATTTTTTGATAACAATAGCCTTTAATAAAGTTTATAAATATTGAAGTATTAATTTTTTATTTTTCAACTTTTCTATGTAACTCGAGAACACGAAATAAAACATTGAAATCATATAGAAAGGACTAAATGAGTAAATTCCAAAAGATGACACTAGAGCAATAGTATGGACCGTATGGTCGTGAAGGTCATTATTAGGGTGCTTTTGGTATCTAATCGGGTTTAGAATATGATTTGAGTTTGGTTTAAAATTTGGTTTTGATGTAAAACAAGAAGGATTTCGGACCGTGCATTGCGGCGGATTTATTTGTCTTTGTTTTGTTTGGCGTGAATTTACGTTACTTGTATTGTAGACTACATACACTTTTACATATTTATTTGTCATTAAACTGTATGGTAGTTTTTAAAGTTAAAATGTAGGTTAAGGGTGTGTTATAATTTTTTAAAAATATATATTAACTGTTAATATTTTTTTGTTTTATTTTTTATTTTTATAATTTTGTTTGTGTTATAAAATTGTGAAATAAAAAGTGAGAAACAAAAATTATAAAATTTTACAAGTCAAAAGTATTATTATATTTTCAAAGAATACAAAACGGAAACTGAAAAAAATTGTGTTTCACTGTTAAATGAAGAGACAAAGAAGTGTGGAGGTGGTACTTTTTAGTATTTATGTGAGGTAAGAAGGTATTTATAACACAACCCAAATAACATATGTAAAAAAGCAAATCATAATGTAAATCAGAGGTGGGCAATAAAACCTGTTCATGACCCGAACCGGAAATAAAACCGTAACCGGTTTTTTTAAACCCGGTTTTTATAAACAACCGTTTTTAACCCGGTTTTTAGTAAACCGGTTATACCAAAACTGAACCCGCCGTGTATGAACAGGTCTTGTTTTTTGAACTCCATTCGGTTCAAAACCGTTTGATTTAAACCAGGTTTTGTTAACCGGTTTAAATACCGTTTTTTTTGTTGCCAGTCATGCAATTCGCTTGTAAGCCCAAATTTGAAAAAGAAAATTGTGCTTTATGAACACGGAACACGCATGTGCTTTTTGATGATAGAATTGAAAAGTTTAAATATAGCATGTGATAATTCTGATTTTACAGTGATGACATCACCCCATTTATTATAGAGTACTTGTTACTGTATCACGTTTTTGAATTTAAGTCTTTTCAGAAAATGCACAGGCTAGGCCGCTAGAGGGCTAAGAACCAACCACATTTATTATATTATAGATGTTTTTAAACCACATTTATTATATTATTATATACGTTTTTATTTAAGCCTACACTTATCTAGTCAGCTAGTTCTATTATATATTATACACGTTTTTATTTAAACATGCATAGTGTCTTAGTCTGAACTTCGTATGATAGTTATGATACATGATTTTTTTGTTCATCTCTAGGACTAGGGGGTGCTGGTACCACATTTACTATACTTATTAATTTTCAAAATTTAAAATTTTCAAATTTTGATAACTAGTACAGTAGTACACATTGTTTTAGTATCATAAGAGGGGTTGGGTGTGGGTAACTTACACAATCTCAAAACACAAAAAACACTCTTAAAAAATGTCATTCATTGCAGAATCATCAACCGACCTTACCGTGCAGAATGATCAACCAACCTTACCGTGGTAGAAGTTAGAATCATCAACAGACATTGTAAATTTATACTTCTTTCACTTTGCATCAATAACATAGAAAATGGCTCATCAAATCTTCATTTTTCCCTCTAATTTTTATTTCCTTCTAAATCTTTTTTCCCTTCGATTTTCCCTCCAATCATCCTTCCAAGACTTCCTATTTATTGCATTATTTTACCACCTTCCACACACCCACATCTGTTAAAACTTTTTCATCAGAAGCATAATTTCTTTGAGAGCCGAAGTAGATAATGTAAGGGTGAGGGGTAACATAACTTTTCATTCATTTTCAGCTCATCACTTTTACATACAAATTCCCCATTCATACCTCACAAACATCATAATTAGAAAAAGTACAAACCCACCAATAAAACCATAATAAGAAACGTAGGGGTGAGGGGAAACATAGTAACAAAGCATCACAATAGAAATGACAATCTTGAAATAAAGAAGTGAGAAAGAAGAAAGCTGATAAACACGACCTTCTCTTGAAACAAGAGCCAACGCAATCAAAAGAAAGGCAATAGTCATTATGACGGTAAAGAACACGGCGATGTAACTTAACGTCTTCGAGAGCCGAAGTAGATAATGTAGTGTTATTTGAGGAGTTTTTTTAGAGCAACGCAATAATTGGTCGTCGTCGATACACCATCGCTCGTAAGCTTGATCTAGCCTTTTTGGTTAACATGGTTACACAACAATTATTTTGTTCCTTGTAACTTACACGGGCGCGTTGTTAGGACAAACAACTCGTTTAACTCATTGGGAACAAAATAATTGTTGCGTAACCAGAATTAAGCATGTTAACCCAAAAGGCTAGATCAAGCTTACGAGCGGTGGTGTATCGTCGATGACCCATTCTTGCATTGCTTTCAAAAAACTCCTCAAATAACACTACATTATCTACTTCGACTCTCGAAGACATTAAGTTACATCGCCGTGTTCTTTACCGTCATAATGACTAATTGACTATTGCCTTTCTTTTGGTTGCGTTGGCTCTTGTTTCAAGAAAAGGCCGTGTTTATCAGCTTTCTTCTTTCTTACTTCTTTATTTCAAGATTGTCATTTCTATTGTCATGCTTTGTTATTATGTTTCCCCTCACCCCTACGTTCCTTATTATGGTTTTATTGATGGGTTTGTACTTTTTCTGATTATGATGTTTGTAAGGTATCAATGGGAAATTTGTATGTAAAAGTGATGAGCTGAAAATGTATGAAAAGTTATGTTACCATATTTAATGAATCTTGATTTATTATCTTATTGGGTTGTAAGTTGTTTTTTATTAGAAAATAATAGATTTTTTAGTACTCATTTTGGATTTTGTACGAAATCATGATTTTGATGCTAATTTGAGTGTTAGTTATGACACGCGCGCGCGCGCGCACACACACACATACAATGTATATAGGCGCGTTATATTGAGAACTCATTTTATGTGCAGAACTTTACAGAACTCTTCTAAGTCAATCACAATTTAGTAAATGTTAAAGATTTTTATTTAATTAAAAGGGTATAATAGTACAATACAGTTTTTACTTTCTTTTTGAATTTTTTTAATTAAAAACGTTTTTTATGAATTCCTAAAATTTAGGAATAAAAAAATAATACTTTTTTTTCTTCTTTTGCATTTTTTAGTCATATGTTTTAAAATCAATAAAAATCTAGTATTATTAATAGTAAAACACAATTTCATTTTTTTTGAATTTTATAATTAAAAAACATTTAATTTTTGAAGTTAATTTTTTTATATTATATTTGTCTTTTAACATACATGTTTAAAAAAAAATGCATATATGTTATTTTTATATTTTAATTTTACATATATTTCTTGCGTACAATTGTGATCACTTGTTTTACTAAAAAATGTTAATTGCACATATGTTTCTCATGTACATTCTTTAATATTTTAAATTTATAACCAAAAACATAACCATGTACATGTAACCTCTAAATTTATAACAAACCAAAACAAAAATAATATACATAATATTTGATACAAAATGAAATACAATTCAAATATAATGTATCTTGTTAAAAATATACACGTCGTTCAAAAAACATATGTGCACTCTTCCACGAACATACGTGCACGCTTCACTTTCTCATCAAATTTATTAGAACATACGAGTATCCTTCCAAAAACACATACGCACTCTTCCCAGAACATATGTGTACTCTTCCACGAACATACGTGCACGTTGTGCACGCTCTCATCAAATTCATTATAACATATGTGCACGCATTCTAAAAACTTGTATATCTGCAATGACCACATAAACTTCATGACTAAAGCACAAAAAACACAAAACGTGTCTCGGAACAAAAAATTAAATCCCAATAACTAATCTAAAATAAAGTCATAAACTAAGTGTCTTTCCATATAATCTATCATGTCCAGTATCAATACTGCATTCTTTTTTTTT
>BQNB010057082.1:17396-38373 GCA_026074375.1 Tanacetum coccineum
AGGTCCATTTTCAGTTCAAAATGATCACTATCCTAGCTAATGCAGAAACCGAAAGGGAAGCAGACATGGGAATGTTGACTTTGGCTTATTTGACTCCTGAAGAAAAGATCAGAAAGGAATGTGATATTAAAGCTGCAAACATTATTCTTCATGGTTTACCCAATGACATCTACACTCTTCTGAATCATAAGACTAAGGCCTATGACATATGGTATAGGGTGAAAGAGCTAATGAAGGAGAGCTAACCAAGCAAGAAAGAGAATCCAAGTTAGCAGATGAATTTGATAGATTCACATCAGAGAAAGAAGAGACGATTCAATCATATTATATGAGATTTGAAAAACTGATGAATGATATTAATATCATTGGACTTATGCAAGGCACATCATTGTCAAAGCAAGAACGTGAGTGTAAGCTGTATGACGAGTTTGATAAGTTCTCTCATGTGAAGGGTGAAACACTATATGAGTATTACTTGCGGTTTGCTCAACTCATCAATGACATGGACATCATTCAAATGACAATGCAATCAGTTCAAGTGAACACTAAGTTTCTGAACAGTCTTCCACCTGAGTAGAGTAAATTTAAGACTGATGTCAAGTTAGCAAGAGATTTGCATACGTCGAACTATGATCAACTATATGCGTATCTTGAACAACACAAGGCACATGCTAAAGAAGCTCGCTTAATGCGTGAAAGATTTCCAGACCCACTTGCCTTAGTTGCCAACTATCATCAACCACTGTCTCACTTCAATAACTATCATTCTTAGTACACCACTCCTCAGTATCAACAACAATTTTCACCTACTACTCAACATGTGTACTTCTTCTCCACCACAGTCAATTCCTTATGAGCACCTATCATTCAAAACATTGTTAGCCTCAATTTATTGAGAATGAACAGGAAGCTCGGTCACTCTTCTGTCGATGGAGCCTTCTGGTCTTTTATTTAGGGCAAGTTAGTAAACAAAATAATATTCGAGAAATCGGGCTCGATAGTATTCTAATATTGTTTATGTTTTGGGTTTAATCAAAGCAGAAACCGGAGCCCATGTTCCTAGTTATTATCCCGCGCGTACAATAAAATGTGTAGGGTATATATATATTTTTTTAGCTATTTTCTAAAATATCTTAAATATATATATAGATATTTTCATTAGAAAATATCTAGTTTTTAGTTTTTATCCAATTCATTAATCTAAATTTCTTATTTCTCTTCAACTCTCCTCCCCCCCTTCTCTCTCTCTACTTTCGTCTCTCTCTCTCTTCTCTTTTCTTGTTTCGTGGTTCGGGTTATGAAGTGGAAGTGTTAATCCGGGTTCCTACAATTGGTATCAGAGCTTCGGGTGGATTTCGTGGTTTTTTTTTGTTGTGATAAGCTTATACGGATTCGGCAGTTTCGTTGGGTTCTTTGTGGCATTCGGTAAGCATTTTTAATTCGTGGCGCATCTGGTGTTGCCAAAACGTTGGCAACGAAACGAGTGAATAAAAAAATCAGCGGATATTTTTTGTAAAGAAAGAATCGAACGATGCGAAAAAACGTTCACGGATCGAACGAGTGCCAAAACGCTTGGATCGAAACTGAGAGTCCCATTTTTTGGAGTGAGCGAAACGAGCGGGATCGAACTAGGTGATAGAAACGGAGTGGATCGATACGAGCGGGATCGAACTAGATGATCGAACTAGGTGATCGAACTCAGCGTGATCGAACGACGCGATCGAAACTGGCGTGATGGAAACTGATCGATCTCGCAACGAGCGTGTACCGTCGAACGACCGATCGAAACGAGCGATCGAACCGAGCGCAATCGAACGAACAATATGTATTGTGTGTGATCGACGAGCGGGATCGAACGTGCGGCACTTTTGATTCGATACGAGCAATTTTTTTTGACCAAACGAAAATTTTTTTTTTGAAATTTTGCGTTGACGAAAAGGGATTTTCAGTAAATACGGCCAAACTTTTGATCCGAACTCGTTCAGTGCCCGTGGTTCTCAAATCTAACGGAGGAAAAACGGAGACGGTCACGCGGGTTGTACCACCCTTTTGGCTGGTTAAGGATTTTTTCATAGGCCCAAACCCTTCCGCACGGCGCGGCGCGATACGCTCCCCGCTTTTATTGACAATTTTTTTCTATCGCGGTTTTCTTGGAATTTTTGGGCCGCGATTTCAGCATCAAATCATTCAACGGTTTTCTATTGATTCTGTAAAATCCCGTTCATTCATTTTATCGGTTTTAATCATAGACGTGATGTAAAATCCGTGAACGTGGAATTGCTTACAAACCACAACTTTCATCACAATATCCACTTAAGATCCAACAAAATCTTTCACACTTCATCATTCATAACTATTCATTCATCATGTCTACTCTAGTTAACACATCCTCAACAGAAAATTCAGTTGTCAAGCAGAAATACGATGAGCTAGTCAAAAAGAGTCTGTTAACTAGGTCACAATTTGAGGTCAAACTCAAGAGAAAAAAACTAAGGTTTTCTATTTCGGATTTAAAGGTTATGGAAGGACTAAGTCAGTGACACGGATGCTTGAAATGGACAAACAAATAAAGTTTTTAAAATGAAATTCTTTATAAAGCAATCAGTCAATTACAGACCATTCACAGGTTGCACCCAATGATGCGCAAGCATGGTAGATCAACCTTTGCTAATCCAAAGTACCTCAAGAAAGCTCAATCTGAAAAGCTCGTTTGTATGAGATCCCATATGATACTCTGATCCTGCAAACAGATTTTGCTCACCAATGGGGAAGAGAGTGGACTCTTGAAAAGGAGCGTAGATCCAAATTGGATAATAGACACAGTGAAAAACCATATAAATTACCATATCAAAACAGTTCTGTTATGAACGTTTCAAAACCACCATCCAAAGCCCTACATTATCAGTTGGTACGCGCGGTTAGGATAGACAATTGGGAGAAAAAAGTTTGTTAGGACAAAACCATAACATTGCTAAAATCGTTTGGCTTTCTACCCAGTCTATATCCATTAGTAAAAGTAGGACTACTTTATACGAAATGACAACAACTTCAATCATTTAGAACAATTTGTCAACAAACTTGGTCTAATCATACTATTAGTGCATTTCGAACCAACTGCCAAGAGTATGGAAGTTTTGATCAAAAATCTTATTAAAGCCTCTTTCAGACAAAACTATATGATAGTCATTGTTTTTATTCTGAACTCAAAAAGGAAATGATTGGCGATTTGGAGTACGTTAATTCCCTGAAAAAGAGCTTGTCGATACTTGAATCAGAAAAGGGCTGATTTTTCAAACATTTATGATCTACTTCTCGAAGAGTGTGTGTCTAAAGATGTTACATGTTCATATTTGCATTCTATGTCTGATTTAAATGCTAATACTGAATTACAATGCTTATATCTTCATAAAGTTCTAAAGAATGTGAATGTCTTGCACAAAAGCTTTCGAAACAAACTGAATCTGTTAACAAAGAAGTTCATAATAATTTGTTAAAAAGTTTTGCTAAACTTGAAAAACACTCAATTTCTCTTGAACTTTCTTTACAACATTGTAAAGAACAGATGAAAAACAACCCAGTTTGCAAAGAAAATGCTTCAAATGTATTTCGAAAAGAACGTGAACAATATATTGAAATACAAAAGATTTGAAAGCTCAAATAGAAAGACAGAAACAGGTGAAAAATGGAGTTAAAGAAACCTCATTCTGGTATCAAAGCAATGTCTGCTGGAAATCTCAGTTTGATAAACATTGTTGTTCGACAACCAAATGCTCAACGGATTCCAAAACCATCAGTTTTAGGAAAACCGACTCCTTTTTCAAATTCTCCTGGAAGCCTGAAATGAGATGTTTTCAAACGAAACAGTCGGTTAATAAAACTAATGTGTCGGATGGTTTATTTAAACCAGTCACTCAACAGAATTTGCCTCTGAAAAGAAACCAAGCGGTTCGAAACACAAATGTGCTTAAACCAGGAATGTATAGAATTGCCTCCACCACAACACAAACTAGAACACCACAGTTGCGGGCTTGCTAAGGAATACTACTCCTCACATGTCTAAAGTTAGTGTTAGCGATCACAGCTTTAAGAGCTATCAAGTGAAAGAAAAGGTCGTGCCAAACATTAGTCAAGTGAAGTTTACAAAGAAGGAAGTAGAAGACCACATTCAGGGACTTTCTCTAGTATTTCTAAAGAAAATCCCACAGTCTGTACCAGCTGCGTGTTAATGACAGTTTCAAATCCAGAATTCGAATGCGAATGCAGTTTGTTTGCAGTAATGTGGAAAATGTGTGTTAATTCTATCATGATGCTTGTGTTTTCGATACTTGAAAGACAGTGAATGAATGCTAGAAATAAGAAGCACTTGTATAATGTCGCTATTTAGTGCTAGAAACCCAAGTGAAAAAGCGACAAATTGTGCCACACCCATAAGTAACAGTTGCATCAGTACCCACTATTCAGAAATCCAACGAGTTATTAGAGAGTTGTATGAGGATACAATCAGGAATGGAACTGGTGGATAAGCTAAGAGATGCTCCATCAGTTTATACATGGACACAAAAAGTCCGCATAGGACCAAAAAGATATGGATGCTAAGATTAGGAAAGAGATGAATCAAAAGTATTGTCCCACTATAGACTAATTGTTATAGGATACACCTTATGTAATGAAGATATCAAATTCCTTAGGATCCAATTTGTCCTATGTTCCATCGTCCTCTAAACTCTCTTGCAGATTGATACCATACTCCATCCTATTAAATGTTGACTCTGGGATGACACAAAGCAGTTCAAGCCTCGGTCATCAATGTTTAAAAGATGTTTGAACAAAGCAGTTCAAGCCTCGGTCATCAATGTTTAAATGACGTTTGAACACAACAGTTCAAGCCTCGGTCTTCATGGCAATGATGTCTGTTCACATCAGTTCAGGCCTCGTTCTTCATCAAATGACTTCTGATCATAACCGTTCAGAACTCAGAATTCACGACCACAGCAACGAACCGTCAAGTTCAAAGCTGGTTCCAAAAAGTTGTTCTATAGCAGTCAAGACAGCTACATCACGGAAAAAAGTTGGACTTTTCTATTCCACGCCATGCTTACATAGCAATTACTAAGGCAAAGGTATATATATACAAATACAAAATCTGAAAAATAGAAAATTTCCAAAAAGAATCTTCTCGACATGTCTCTTGGAATCGATAACATTTACGTGCTTAGAAATGTCGATTAACATTGACACGGGTGTGTAAATGAAGTTCGAGCGAGAGTTTGCAAATAGTTTCAAAACATGTCATTTCTAATTTTCTAAATGGCTTATGTGCAAATGTCAGTACATAACCCGGACTTCAAATTAAGGAAGGTTTATAACTTATCCTCCCAACGAGAAAATTAACATTTCTCGGTCTTGAGCTGTTCTTACAAGACATTCAATATCTTTAGCTCAAGAAAAAGGAAAGTGTACGTTTCAGTGCGCTTACCCTTACCGTTAGAAGAGAAGTCCTCTAACATCTGGTTTTTCAAAAAGCTGAACATAATTTTTCAAGAATTTCTCGATGACAATTCATAATCTTTCAAAATTGTGTGTTCAACACTCCATCCCTCACAATGTTTTTAAAAGACAACAATTTTTCAATTGATCCTATTTTTGAGGGGGAGTTTTTCGAAAAACAAAGTTTTAATGTTCTTGGATACATCATCAACGACCATTCTTATGTATTCAAAACATTATCAAAATGTTCCAAACCATTCATGCTGACCATATTTTCTCCCACAGTTTTTTAAAGATATATTTTAATCACAAGGTATTTTAAAAACTAAGTGTTTATTATTTAAAATAAGGGGAGAAAATGTATTTAAAATATGATCTAAATGACTCAAAGTGCTGAACAGTAAGAAAAGGTTTTATGGTTCGATCTTATACCCAACAACATCTTAATTTCACGAGAATCCTAAGTATAGGGTGGGTTGGGTTAGGAATCAATCCTATGATCAACCAGGAACCGGAGGATCTACCCAAGGGATAATCCAAGGATTTAGAAATAACAGTCTTAGTATGATTAGGCGATGAATGTATATGTGGAATAATTGCCGACTAAGATTGAGTTAACCATGGAATAATCCACAACAAGGGTGTTTTAGTAATGACGTCTCTTGGTATGCATTGAAGCGTTGAAGAAATAAAAAGAAATGTATGGATAAAGTATGGGTCTAGAGAGAGAGAGAGAGGAAAGCCCTCACACAACTTTAGCCAGGAGAACCGGGTTCAATTAACTTATTGCTATCAGAATCACAAGATGTTGATGGTATTGAAACACGACCTCATGGACCCAGTGAAATTGCATATGCACAACCGCTTTCCCAGCCATTCGGGGGTTTCTCTCAACAGGGAAACTTGGTCTATTTGTCACGGAGATACACACGTTATCTATTGACTTTATCACTCCAAGATTGTTGATATTGAATAGGTGGGCAATCTGCTCAGCCTCCGTTAGTCATAAAACCAAAATGCACTAATCGGGTCTAAATGCCAGAGATCAATTCAAAATCTTCGTAGGGACACATTCCATTTCAAAACCACTTGTTGAACATCAATCAAGTTCACAAAGTGTTATCAAAAGTCCTACGCGATAATCATTGTGATATTTGCCAGAACATTCAGAGTGATACTCTTTAGTATTCACAATGACGAATGGAAATCCTTCCAGTGTCATCATCAAACAGCACTGCGGTAGGTGACTTGCGAGATTCTATATGAATCAAACTTGTGACAACTGGATATCGATTTGGTCCAGTAAATGAATTGACGGTTGATGAATTTTGATAAAAACATGACACTCTCGATGTGTTACAAAAACTCTTTAACGAGTGACACGTCGATTGATTTTTAAATCAATTTTCTCGTTTATCACTAACGTAAACATGCAGGTCAAACGGTGGTAACGACAACCTCAATCCCATTCAAATGCTCAATCTACGAAGACAATCTATCTAGAAAGCTTAAGATTTAAAAGACAAAGACTTCCGCTAACTCTGATTTAAAGCTTTCAAGATAATGCAAAAGTATGAGCATGTTGGTCAAAGACAGTAAGGAATCGCAACCAAGATGGCAAAGACGATAAAGACAATGGACAAAGGCTCAAAGTCAAGATCGTAAGCATGAAGGAACAAAGGTTCAATAAAGAACGAAGGACCAAAGACAAGAACACTTTGAGTTAAACGACAAAAAGCAATCTCATCTGATCTCATGAAGGTGAGTGTGTCATCAATGATCCTCATTCGGGGGGAGATTGTTAGCCTCAATTTTTATTGAGTCAATAAAAGGAAAGCTCGTTCCCGTGTACAAAGACCTCATTCGGGGGAGATTGTTACGCAAAATAAATTAGTTAAAAAATTAAAATAATTTTAATTTAACTCAATTTATTGAGTCGAACAAGGAAGCTCGGTCACTCTACGATGGAGCTTCGGTCTTTATTTAGTCAACGTTGTAACAAAATAATATCGGGAATCGGGCTCGATAGTTAATCTAATATTGTATATGTTTTGGGTTTAATCCCAAAGCAAAACCCGATGGCAGGTCTTCCTAGTTTATATATCCCGCGCGTCAAATTAAAATGTGTAGGGGGTATACTATATATATATATTTAGATATTTTCTAAATATCTAAATATATATATAGATATTTTCATTTTTACAAAATATCTTTTCATTAATCTAAATTTCTTTTTCTTATTCTCTCTCAACTCTCTCTCTTCTCTCTCTCTACATTTCGTCTCTCTCTCTCTTCTCTTTTCTTTGTTTCGTGGTTCGGGTTTTGAAGTGGAAGTGTTAATCGGGTTCCTACAAATAACCGAACACATATTCAACTACCCTTACTCATACTCAACCTTTTGTTCCTCAAAATGCATATCCACCTCTGAAAATTCCACAAAAACCACAAGCTGAGTTTCCCCAACTAGACTCAGGTCTTGCTGTACCAACATTTCTTCCTTATGATGACCCAATTGCTTGTATAAACAAAGCAATAGCATTCTTGTCAGCTGTGTTTTCACTATGTTATCCCTCAACCAACAAAAAACTCGAATCTTCTTCCAATCCAAGGAATCAAGCCACCATTCAAGATGGTAGAGTCACCGTTCAGCAAGTTCAAGGAAGACAAGGTCAGAATGTTGTCGGTTCAGGATCACAAGGGAATGCTGCAGGTTTACAGGGAAATACATCAGGTCAAGCAAATGTTATCAAGTGTTATAATTGTCAAGGTGAAGGGCACATGGCTCGACAGTGTACTCAGCCAAAGAGAAGAAAGGATGCAACATGGTTTAAGGAGAAAGTATTGCTTGTTCAAGCATAGGCTAAGGGTAAAGAATTAGATAAGGAGCAGTTACCATTTTTAGTAGATCCCAAAGCTGCATATGGTCAAGTGGCTCAAACAATCACACACAATGCTGCTTTCCAAACTGATGATCTAGATGCTTATGACTCTAACTGTGATGATATCTCTTCAGCCAAAGCGGTTCTTATGGCCAATCTCTCAAGTTGTGATTCAGACGTTCTTTCTGAGGTACCATACTCTGAAACTTTTCAAAAGGATATGATGAATCAAAGTGTGCACTAGTTGTAGTATTCTAAACAAACACCTATTTTTGATTATCCAGATAATGAGATAACAAGTAATAGTAATATAATTCCTTATTCTCAATATCTGGAAGAAATGAAATAGGCGATTGTTCAAAATACTAATACTTCTACACAACAAAATTCCATGATATTATCCATGTTTGAACAAATGTCTAATCATGCAACTAATTGGGATAAGGCTAATAATGAAAGTAAGATTGTTAATGAATCCTTAACCGCTGAGCTTGAAAGATATAAGGAACGAGTCAAAATTATTGAACAAAGATTTAATGTTGATTTATTTTTCGTGAAAAGTTTATTGATTCACAAATGGATGACATGATTCGAATGAAGAATAGAAAGTTTGCTGCATTTGAAACGGAGATTGATACACTTAAACAGACTCTTTCTAAACATGTCAAGGAAAAGGAATCCTTAATAACAATCCTTAATGGTTTTAAAACGGAATTCAAAGAAAGAGAATTTAAATCTAGACAAAGAGATTCTTTTAGAAAACAAGAATAAAGAATTGGACAACATTGTCTGTAAGTTGTATCAATCTACGCAAGCTATGCACATGTTAATAAAGCCACAAGTTTTTTATGATAACACACATAAACAAGCTCTTGGATATCAAAATCCTTTTTATCTGAAAAGTTCTCAGCGGGTTAAGCCAACCTTGTGTGATGGTAATGTGCTATCTAAAACACATGATGTTATTCCTGTGGTTGATGAAGGAGAGACTTTGATTTTAGCTGAAGAGAGTCGATTAAAAATGGTTGAAAAACAAAATGATCCATTTATGAAAAAAGAGAAAATTAATATTACTCCGATTAACTATTCTGAGTTAAATAAATTATCAGAGGATTTTGGAAAACTTTTTGTTCCACAACAAGAACTGTCTGCAGAACAAATGTTTTAGTTACAAAGTTCTAACAAGAACTCTGAAGAACCTAGTACTTAAAATACACCTGTTAAAATTGAGGTTCCTAGTAAACTTCCAAAAGTAAGTTTGGTACACAAAATTCTTAAAAACTTTGATTTCATCTTACTAGTTTTGACACAGTGGTAAAAGTAAGAACCACACCTGATGCTATCACTGAGGGGTCGTGAGGCTTTGAACATACCAAAAAGGTTTTTCTAACAGAAATAATTCCATGGTTAAACTTGTTAAAACATTTTTTTAAAGAGTTTGACAAAGGTCTTCATGATGAAATTACTGAAGTGCAAATTGTTTTCACCCAAATGGAGGTAGCTGTGGAACAATGTTCTGTAGACAGGAAATGTTGTGAAATTCAACAAAAATAATTTTTGATTAAAAGCGATCGACTCTTAGATAAAATCATATCTTAAGAAATTGTGAATATTGTTTTGAATTCTTCTGTTGTCATTTGTGATTCTGAGAAAAAGAACGATGATTCTATGGTTATATGCAATAAGTGTCTGGAACTTGAAGCTGAGCTTGTCAAAAAGAATGATGTCTATATTGAACTTTTAAAACGGTTTTCAAACCTTGAACAACATTGCATTTCTATTGAAGTTGCCAAGCAACTAAATCAAGAAATTTTTCAAAAAAACAAATCATGTGATAATCAAAATGATCCTGAAATTCAAGAATATTTTAAACAAAATGATTTGAAAGTTCAGCTACAAGCAAAGGACACTGTAATCAGCAAACTAAAGGAAACAATTCATTCTTTAAGAGACAATGCTAATCCTGCTAGAGTGAAACAGGACACTGATGAGATTGAAACAATAAACATTGAATTAGAGCATAGTGTGGCAAATTACTTTCTGAAAATGAGAAGTTACATAAAGAAAAAGAGCATTTGAAAAAGACTTACAAAGAACTTTATGATTCAATTAAACCAACACGTGTTCATGCAAAAGAACAGTGTGACTCTTTAATTGCTAATCTAAATTCAAAGTCTATGGAAAATGCAGATTTAAAAGCTCAAATTCAAGAAAATATTTTTGCTAATGCAACATTAAAAATTAAATTAAGGAAACTTAAAAGAAAGAATGTGATTGACACTGCAGTTTCAAAACCTAATGCCACCACTATTGCTCCAGGAATGTTCAAGCTTGATTTAAAACCTTTAGCTCCTAAAGTCATAAAAAACAAGGATGCTCACATAGACTATATTAAGCACTTTAGGGAACATGCAGACACTCTTTGAGAAATAGTCGAAAATACTAGAGCATTAAGTTCTCTAGATAGCAATTTAGACTCGGCTTGTAAGTATGTTCAAAGGATCCAAGAAGTGTTGGTATGTGTTAAAGATACATGCCCTTGTTTAACAAAACCTAGTGAGAAATTAGTTACTGTTACACCAAAGAACAAGGACAAGAAAGTTAGATTTGCTGACCTTGTCACATCTTCAAGCAACACTCAGAAACAGGTTGATTCCCACAAAACACAAGACTCTAACCAACCTTTGTTGCATTCTACAGGAGTAATTTGTTCTAATGGTGCTAGCGGATCAAAGCCTTCAGGCAATACAAAGAACAATATGATCTCGCAACCATCAAGTAGCAACAAGACAAATAAAGTAGGAAGACCAATCTAAGAGCGTTAAGTCTAGGAATAATAAAAAGAATCGTGTTTCTAAAACTGAATGTAATGTTGATGTCATACACTCTATGTTAAATGCGAATTCTAAATCTATTTGCGTTATCTGTAATGAATGTTTGTTTGATGCAAATCATGATAAATGTGTTCTTGATTATGTTCATGATGTGGATGTGTTGTCTAAATCTAAACCTGCTAAGCATAAAAATAAGAAGCAAATATGGAAACCTACGGGTAAAGTGTACACTGAAATTTGTTATAAATGGAAACCTACAGGACGGACTTTTACTATAGTCGAAAATAAGTGCCCTTTAACTAGGTTCACCTCCACTAAAGTAGTGCCTCTTAAGGAAACCACTATAAAATTAGTTCTTACACTAACTCCAGGAATTAAGGTTTACAGTAGGAGAACCAAAGCAACAAAATCTGTAGGTTCGAGTAGCAAATCTAAGATTATTTAATCTAGGATGTCTAACAAATCAGAACCCACTCAAACTAGAGGATCCACTGTTTCCAATGTTCCATCTTCTTCTCTTATCGATTTCAGGTTGTCCAAATTATTCTTTGGTATTTGGACTCCGGATGCTCCAAGCATATGATCAAAAACCGCTCTCAGCTCACCAATTTCGTCAACAAACTTTTTGGTACCGTCAATTTTGGTAATGATCAGACTGCTAAGATAATGGGTTACGGTGATTATCAGATCGGAAATGTTACCATTTCCAGGGTTTACTATGTTAAGGGACTCAGACACAATCTATTCTCCGTTGTTCAATTTTGTGACTCGGATCTTGAAGTAGCTTTTCGTAAACACATATGTTTTGTTCGCAATCTTGAAAGTGTTGACCTACTCATGGGATCTTGGGGAACTATTATATACATTGTCCATTGGCGATATGATGAAGTCTTCTCTAATTTGTCTCTTGTCAAAGGCTTCAAAGAATAAGTCTTGGTTATGGCACCGACGTTTGTCTCACTTGAACTTTGGCACCATTAATTAACTAGCTAAACAAGGTCTTGTTAGAGGTCTCCCTAAACTGAAATTTGAAAAAGATCACTTATGTTCTAGATGTTCATTGGGAAAAAGCAATAAACACTCTCATAAACCAAAATCTAAAGACACCAACCAAGAAAAACTTTATCTGTTGTATATGGATCTTTGTGGGCCAATGCGTGTCGAAAGTATTACCGAGAAGAAGTATATTCTAGTAATTGCTGATGATTATTCTCGGTTTATGTAGGTTAAGTTCTTAAGATCAAAAGATGAAGCTCCTGAGTTCATCATTAAATTTCTAAAAATGATACAAGTTCGCCTAAATGCAACTGTCAGGAATATTCGCACAGATAATGGAATAGAATTTGTTAATCAAACTCTGCGTAGCTATTATGAAGATGTCACTATCTCTCGTGAAACATCCGTGGCGCGTACTCCATAACAAAACGACATTGTCGAAAGACGAAACCGGACCTTAGTAGAGGCTGCTCACACCATGTTGATTTATGTTAAAGCACCATTATTTTTGTAGGCAAAAGCAGTTGCCACATCTTGTTACACCTAGAACCGTTCCCTAATACGACTTTATCATGGAAAAACACCATATGAGCTCATGCATGACAGAAAACCAGATCTATCCTATCTTCATGTATTTAGTGCACTATGTTATCCAACTAATGATAGTGAAGATACGGGCAAGCTGAAAGCTAAAGCTGATGTTGGTATTTTCATTGGATATGCTGCTACAAAGAAAGCTTACTGGATATATAACAGACGTACCAAACGAATTATGGAAACAATACATGTAGACTTTGATGAGCTGACAGCGATGGCTTCTAAACAAAGCAGTTCAGGACCCGCACTTCATGAAATAACTCCTGAAACACTCAGTTTAAGACTCGTGCCACAACCTCCTTCTCCAACACCTTTTTTCCCACCAACAAGGATTGACTGGGATACACTGTTTCAACCGTTGTTTGATGAATACTTTAATCCTCCACCTAGTGTTGATCATCCTGTTCTTGAAGTTGCTGCTCCAAAACCTCCTGTTTCAACCGGTTCACCTTCCTCAACCTCCGTTGATCAAGATGCACCATCACCAAGTACTTTACAAACTCCTCAAGAATCACCATCTCAAGTCATTACTCCTGGTGTTGTAGAAGCAGATCATGATATTGAAGTTGCACACATGGATAATGATCCCTACTTTGGTCTTCCAATTCTAGAACCAAGTTCTGAAGAATCTTCTTCTCAGGTTTTTATTCCAAATAATGTGCACTCAGTCAATCAACCACCTGAACACATAAGTAAATAGACCAAAGATCATCCGATTGATAATATAATTGGCGATCCTTCTAGACCGGTCTCCACTAGACATCAACTACAAAGTGAGCAATGTTTTGTTATTTCGATGCTTTCCTTTCTTCCGTTGAACCAAAGAGTTATAAAGAAGCATTAACGAAATCCTGCTGGATTGAAGCCATGCAAGAAGAACTCAATGAGTTTTAACGTCTTGAAGTTTGGGAGCTAGTACCTCGTTCAGATCGTGTTATGATCATTACCTTGAAGTGGATATACAAGGTTAAATTAGACGAGTTGGGAGGTGTGTTAAAAAACAAGGCTCGGTTGGTAGTGAGGGGATATCGTCAAGAAGAAGGCATAGAATTTGAAGAATATTTTGCTCCAGTTGCACGACTCGAGGCCATCCGTATCTTTATTACATTTGCTGCTCACATGAACATGATCGTCTATCAAATGGATGCGAAGACAGCGTTCTTAAACGGCATACTATGAGAAAAGGTCTATGTCAGTCAACCAGACGGGTTTGTAGATCCAGAGAATCCCAACCATATGTATGAGCTGAAGAAAGCCCTCTATGGGTTGAAGCAAGCTCCACGTGCTTGGTATGCTTTGCTCTTATCGTTTCTACTCTCTTAGAAGTTCTCCAAAGGAACCGTTGATCCAACATTGTTCATCAAGAGAGAAGGCAAAGACATCTTATTGGTACAGATCTATGTAGAGTATATTATATTTGCCTCCACTAAACCTGATCTTTGTGAAACATTTTCTAAAGTCATGTGTTCAAAATTTAAGATGTTGATGATGGGCAAACTATTATTCTTTCTTGGACTTCAAATTTCCCAAAGTCCTAGAGGCATCTTTTTAAGCCAATCCAAATTTGCTCTTGAGATAATTAAAAAATATGGTATGGAAACCAGTGACCCTATAGATACTCCCATGGTAGAGAAATCCAAACTGGATGCAGATCCACAAGGGAAAGAAGTTGATCCCACACGTTAACGTGGAATGATTGGCTCCCTTATGTATCTAACTGCCAGTCAACCAGACCCTGTATTTGCTGTGTGCATGTGTGCCAGGTATTAGGCAAAGCCTACTGGAAAGCACTTACATGTAGTTAAACGAATCTTTCGATACCTACGAGGAACCATTAACATGGGTCTATGGTATTCTGATTGGTTCTAAATTACACCTCTTATATATATAATATATAATAAGTATAATCTAAAAACAATCAATGAAACCGAGAAGTAGTATAGAATATCCCCGGGTCGTTTATCCCCAACGAGGCTGTGCTTGAGAATCGATACAGTCGGAAAATTGGAGTTTGAATGAGATTAATGATTTGGGAAAGTAGAAAGCTAAATTAATCAATAACAAGCAAAAACGATTGAGAAAAAACCTAAAAATGAAAGCTAAATAACTTAAATCCTAAAACGGGCACGAAAAACGAGGGTCAAAAACCTAAATTTTGCAAATTAAACCCTAAAACAAATTTAAAAGCTAAAATAGATTCTAAATGACAAATAACGAAGTTTAAAAAAAACTAGACTGAAAACGGAGGTCGTTTGACCCAAAAACGAGTCAAGACAAGAACCGTGCCCGAGACCCGTTCTTTAAAAATCAAAAGTTTGCAAAATTAACCCTACGAAAGTTTTTCTATTTTTCCTACGTAAAATATGACTAAAGAAAATTTCCTAAAAAAGAAAAATATTTTTTTGATAATTTTTGTATTTTTTATGAATTTTTAAAACTTTTAAAGAAATTAAATTATAAAAAATACTAAACTAATTTTAAAAATTCTGAGAAAATTACCTAAAATACTAGACCCTAAAACTATCCTAAGAAAAATAAGAAACCCGAAATTCAGCTTATAAATAAGC
The DNA here is from genome assembly GCA_026074375.1 of Tanacetum coccineum. NCBI lineage: Eukaryota > Viridiplantae > Streptophyta > Magnoliopsida > Asterales > Asteraceae > Tanacetum > Tanacetum coccineum. Next base: position 32,757 of record BQNB010057082.1, read on the forward strand.
TGAAAATAAGCTTAAACGAGCTTATAAGCCTAAGGGTCAAAACACCCTTATATACCAAAGTGCCCAAGGGTCTAACAGAAAAGACCCAAGGGCACAGCGGTAAGAGTGTTTGTATAAAAGAGGTGTATTGAGGGTTGAGACCCGGGTTCGAGTCTTGCTCACCCGGGTTTCCTCTTATCTCCTCTTTTTTTTAGAAAAACTTTTTAACCAAACTTGTTAAGCACATAAAGATAATCATTTTATATAACTACAGCTTTTTGTGAATGCTTATAAATAAGCTGGGAAAAGGGCTTTTTGTTGGCAGTTTGCTTAAATGGAGCTTAAAGGCTCAAGTGGCTTTTTCTTTTTGACTGTTAGCACACAATAAGCAAGGAAAGTGAACAATAAGCAAACATAGGCAACTAACAATCCTAATAAGCAAGTAAGAGCTAAAATCAACCATTAATAAGCACCTAATAAGCCAGAAAAGAAATTAAGCTATTTTCCTACACTATGCTAAAAAAAATCAAAGGCCTAATTTGAGCTTCATTTTAAGCCACCTAGGGGCCAAGCTAAAGTCTACAAATAAGGGGTCTTATAAAAGAGCTTATTGGCTTTTCAGAAAAGCCAAAAGCTTGAGCTAAGGTCCTCTAATAAGCTAGAACAGTGGGCTTAAAGGTGGTGGTTTAACACCAGGGCAGTTTCAACAAAGGATTTTGTGAAAAAGTTAACTTAAAAATAAGCTCTCCAATAAGCTCAAAAACAACAAAGTAATGAGAAACAGATTGAAAACAGCTTAAGATGAACTTGTGCACAAAGATTCAAGGGCTGAAAAACATTTTTGCCATCTGATAATTGGGAATGAAAACTTGACTATTTTTGCTTATGAAAAATTCTTGGAAATAGTTGACAGAATTTGTACAAAAACTAAGAACTCCTAAGGCTTTGGCTAGTTGGTTCTTGCACACACAAATGACACCAAATTAACACTACAACTCAAGATTACAAGAGCTTATCCAAATAAGCTCTTTGGGTCTCTTTTAAAACCAACAGACTTAAGGGCACACTTAGAAAAGTTGAAAAACACTTTAAGGACTTGAAAAATTTGGAAAACAGACACACAAGAGCTTAATACTGCTAGCCAAAGTTGGCCACATGCCCACAACCCATAACCATGCCATTTTGACCCATTTTGGGCTTATCCCAAACACCCCTTTATATTTTAAAAACGGATTTTAAAACTTATAAAGACTGAATTAAGCTCAAACTTTTGAAGACAAGTATTAAACAAGCATAGTTAAGCACTAAAGGGTAAGAGGCAAAAGCAAATAAGCACAATAAGACATAAATAAGCTGAAAATAAGCTATGCTACAGTAACTTTAAGCAAAAATTTAAAAAGGAGTATACCTTGACTCCTTGCTCAAAACAGGAGTGTATCCAACCTAAATAAGCTCTAATCCTACCCAAGCTTATACATAAGCTATACTAAGCAACCCAATGAGCCATCCAAGTTTGCTCATTCATCCATTAGCTTAACAGCACACCTTTTTCTCTTTTTTTTGGTCTTTCTTGTATATAGCTTAAAATAGGCTTAGTAAAAATGCTTATATGAAGTATTATATGAGCTTAAGTAAAAATGGGAAACTTGGAACACATAGTAAAATATAAGCTGAAATTTTTCATTAACCTTAAAAAAAATACAAGTACATAAAATGTTAAACCTTAAATTTTAAACTGAACTAACTACTTACTAAAAAACTACTACTTTGCCTCAAGGGCTTACAAGAGCTTTTTATAAAAAAACGGGCTAGGGTCTTGGCCTCTTCTCTTCGTGTTCTCTCTTGTCTCTTGTGTGTTTCTTTGTAGAGACAAAATAGCTGTTTGTGCTTGTTGTGTGTGTAAAAACTCAAAGCTAATCCTGGCCCTTCATACTTCTTGATGCCCACTCAATAAATCACAACCATTGATTCGAATCTTGAGGGGTTTAGGATTGCCAGCTTGGCACATCCATGTGGGGGGTGGGGTTTAGGTTAGTGACATGTTTGGAGGGATGTGGGGAGGTCAACGAGGCTGAAAGTGACAGGATGTGGGGCTTGGGTGATTGGCGGGAAAAGTTGGGAGAGATGTACAGTGTTTCAAAACCAGGGTGTGGGTTTGGGTGATTGGCAAGAAAAGCCCCTCAAGTGTTATATATGTTTTGCAATTTTCGTCCTTGTGTGTAAATGGTTTGGCCAGTTGGCAAGAAACACCCCTGAAAGTTATATAGGTTATTTCATTCATGGTCCTTGTGAGTTATAGCTTTGGAGGGTTGGCAATTTTAACCCTTGTCTTTCAATTTCTTCATCAAATAAGTTAGGGATTTGGCAATTTTGGTCCCTAAACTTATTTTTCTTCATTTATAGCTTTGACTTTTGGATTTGTCAGGGTTGACTTTGGTTGACTTTTTCAGACTTGGGCTTTGTCTTGACTTTGTCTTAACCATGCTTTTCCATTCTGTGTCCGGTTTTGTCGTTTTGGCTTCGTTTTTTGTCCTTTTCTTAGATATCCGTTCCTGCACAACATAATTAGCAAAACAAGCATACATTTGGCATTTTAAGTCCGTTTTTGGTTATTTTAACTTGTTTTTAAAGGTAAAAGGTATGTGTAATTAAACACATACCAATCAACGAGATTACTTTTCAAATGACACGTTTAGAGGTTGTTCTCTTGTATCTTGTGACGTGTATTATGACGTAACGCCCCTAGACATATTTCTGCTACGACAAATTTTTAGGGGTGTTACAGATTGGTATCAGAGCACTTGCTATAGAGAACTAGGTTGCATATGTTACCTAGACTATAACCGTTTTCATAAACATTGCATCACATCAAACATTTTCCAAGTGCATACACACTACGTGCTTACTTGTTTACATTACTTATTACATTAAGTGCTTACATGACATACATATATATAATATATATGCCTAAATCTCTCTGCGTATATCATACATTTATTTATATAAGAGTTATTTATATAAATACCAGAACATCTCTTTAGACATTGTGAGTTGCACAATGGTCGCATTCTACTTTTTAGACATTGTGAGTTACACAATGGTCACACTTCGTCCTCAGACATTGTAATATAAAAAATGGTCTCTAAAAACATTTTTTCATAATTTTATACAATATCGTATTACACGAAAGCCATCATAATTTTGTTTACATAGAATTATTTATGAATCTAAGTATTACAAGTCATGTATGGGCGGGACTTATAATATGAGGATTGATATGATAATTGCTATGTTGACTCCTTCATAAAGACCTTTATCTTATTTACTCTAACCGAGTACTCATCAACTATTTTGAACACTATATCGATCTCCCTTGATTGTTTTACTCCCCGTCTCTGAAGACTAGTTTTAAACACTCGTCCCATACTCATTAGAGAACATGCATCGTCATGTCATCCACCACCTTGAAGGTTATGTGAGTACGCGTATTGCATCAGAAATTATTAAGTATGATGATTTATAATCTCTTTATTTGAAAGGATTGGGACGCCTTTTCATTTAAATAAATAAATTGTAAATCGCTAAACCATAAGTTTATCAATTCATTATTTACATAAATTAGGACGCTTCTTTATGCAAATAAAGAATTATAAACAAGTGGGCTTAATGGTATCCGATATGACATGAGTATGAACTCAAACCCGATAATCGCCGGAATCCGTTAAAAAGATCTAGAAGCACAATCGTGTCTTACCACTCAGCAAAATCTTAAGGCCTCACTTGGAACTACCTTATCTCATTCTTAAGTTATTACTTTCGCCGTTACAAATCCTTACAATCATGAACTGTTTGTGGAGCTAACCGACTTGTGAACACTTGAGCTAATGGATTTGACTCATCCTCGTACTTCCTAAGTAAGTTGAATACTTACATTCATTAGCCTCGTCCGATATTAATCATCAAACATTGCATATATCAAAAATGAGACTCTACCCTTAAACATTTATAACGCGTTTATATCAATCATGAAACTTGCAACGATATGTTCTTGCCATACCTATTTTGAGCATCGGTCTTAGGCGTGCTGGTTGCGACAGTTCTCTTGAGTGGCATTTTGAATTTAAATCACAATAATACAATACACGTTAGATTTCAAATAATCGCAATCGCGACATGGCATATGCACAATAAATAAAATGAGATCACAACACAAGGGAGATATATAACCACATTGAGGACGACATGACACAATACATGCACTTCATATATATTATTTTGAAAACATACATGATAGTTGATACAGAAATGAAAAATACAAAGTCATACGGTCGTGCTAGCTGGGAATAACTCATAATACTTAGCAGGCTAACAAGATAGCTATGGATTAAATATCCTGCTCAAACCTAGCCAAAATCTATGAATATTAAGTGTCAAAACATCAAATTTTGCTGAATAAAGTTATCAGCATATTGTTTAGAACTGGTTTATTAAATCTTAAATCTTTTCTTGGTCACACAATCGGTTAACACAAATTAAATCTCGGGATGAGATTTCTTTAAGGGGTAGGTACTGTAACAACCGGCAATTTATGGAATTTTAAATGACTATTTTACCCTTTGACTTTTCAGGTCCGACTTAACTTTTTGACTTTTAACTTATTTAACCAACCACCAAACTATTACAACTTGAAATCTAAATCTTTTATCAACTTGTCGCGTTGATGTAATCATCCATCGGAAAACCAAAATACATTATCCTAAGCTAGTGGGTCATAGCCGTTAAGATAAACCGCAACTCCTTGGTCGAGCCGTTCCAGTTTCCGTTCGTGTTGTGCTTAATATGTGCAACTCTGCAAATCGTTCTACGACATCAAGGTGAGTTTATAGCCCCATGTTTTACTGGTCTTACATATATTTTTGGGGTGAGAACATGTTTGTTTGCAAATTCATTCGCATGATTGACTTAAACTTGTTACATGATCGTTTACAAATTGGTTTACATATTCATTTACATATCTCGCAATGGGATACATTACTTGATATCAATTCTGGACGCAAATACATACTTTCATTCAAATGATTAAGGATTAGCTTAGGTTGCATGAACTGCAAATTACTTGGAGGGTAAGGGCGTATGTTATAAAATGGATCTATTTGGGATTGACAATCCCCGTTCGGGTGATTAGCTATCAATGGAGACGAACGTTATACCATGTCAGAACACAATTGGATTGGTGTCTTCAGGGACAACAACCACATACATACGAACAATTACTGTGCCTTGAATAAAGTGGTATACATATAAGTCTACGCAACAATTTCATGAACTTAGAGTAATCGTAATCACTCATTGGGCAATACATACTTGAAACATTTCGTGATGGTTTTAATTATCTTGCATACTTTGAACAATTGCGGTTCAACTTTCATACGTATAATTTTGTGACTATTATAATGGTGGAAATGGTCATACACACTTTGCAAATCTTTGGTGCAACATTTATACTTAAACAAACCTATGAACTCACCAACTTTATGTTGACCCTTTTAAGCATGTTTTCTCAGGTAAATTAGATGCTTGGCTTACCTGATGTGCATTGGAGTCTAAATTGACAAGATTTCATTCATGGATTTCTACT
>BQNB010057083.1:0-10978 GCA_026074375.1 Tanacetum coccineum
GGGAGATGAGAACCCTTTCTTGTAATTTCTCACTTGGTTAAGGGGTAGATATGATAATTTTCTTTTTTAGGAAGGTTCACGGTTTCTTTAGGTTCACCCGGGTCGGTTCGACCCGTTTCCGGTTCCCCAGTCCAGCTGAAATGCGGGTAGATTATAAATAGCGTGATGTGTGGCATAGTGGCATAGCGGCATAGTCAAGCCTTAAGCTTTAGCGTAAGACGTGACGACATGACGTTTTTAAGACGTGACTTAAAGCGGCAAAAAATATCTATAGATTTATATCATATTTTATAATTATACGAGTGATAAATATTATTAAATTTAAGCCTCAATCCAAAATATTACTAAATACAAGTCCAAATCTCAAATATTATAAAATCTCAAAAACACTTAAAAAAACTCGTCACGCCTTACGTTTTTGCCCGTCTTTTCACGCCTCAACTCACGTCACGCCTAGAGTCGACGCTTTTTAAAACCATATCTATCTCTACTACTTTATAAAGCATTTAGCCCATTCTAATTTTAGAAGTTTTACAATTTTTGAGTAAAAAACATTTCTTTTTTGAGAAATCTAATACAAGCCATTAGTCAATCTCACCTTAAATGCATATGTTTTTACAAACCAATATGTAATCTAACATTTAATGACCTTAAATGTATACGTTTTTTCATAATAATAAACATATTTAAAAGGTCACTGCAACTTTGTAACTGCCCATTTGGTAAAACATATATAAACTCGCGCAAAACAACACACCTCACTCTATTTTTTATGAAAAAGTCTCTACATTCAGGATTGTTCCCCACTACGGTTAGTTTCTTCTTCTTCCTTTAAGTTTTCATTTTTCTTTAACTAATATTGCACGTGATGACGTTTATGGACAACGGCATACAAATGGATTTGTGGTTGCCTGAGAAGGAAACGAGGTGTTAGATCTTGCTAACCTATTTTAAATTTTTGGGTTGTTCAGTAGATTATTAATGTTATTCTTGCAGGTATCGATAAGTGATTAGTGCAGGTATTGATAAGTGGTTAGTGATGCTCACGGGGTATATCAAGATGTTGATGGTGGGGGTGGAAATCGTACCAATTTGGTCAGATATTTTTTTCTTGGTTTAATGAGTCGGACTCGGAGTGGATTCGAGTCAGATCGAATAATCTTGGTAATGAGGAGATGATACGTGAAAGTGTTGTGTAGTCGTTTGTAGCATAGAACACCATAGAAAAATCTTATTATTTATTGCATTATCCTTTCTTTGGTATGATTTGTATAACTTATTTCAATGTCCCCAATTTATCTAGCATATTTTAGCTAGCAGAATATCGCTACAAGATCAAGTGTTTATTCATTGCAAGCTATTAAGAGATGAATTTATTATGATATTTTTCATTATCTACAAGTATTTGTCAACTGGTTTTGTATATTTTCCTTTATTATTTTCGAACACCCATGATGTACACAAATTTATATTACTCAACTTATTACTTATATATATTCAATTTCTCCAACCGAATGTAATTGTGGTGGATCACATATAAAAATTCAATAAACTTTGTAACAACCAGTAAACATGTAATAGCTATCTACAAATTCATTAAACTGGTAAGTTGTAACAACCACTAAACACTTGAAAGTTGTAACAGCCATCCAGAAAATCAATGGTACTAATATTTGGACTTATAACATTTAATGAAAATGTAACCGTCAATGCAATATTGAAGGAAAATCATATTGGTATAAATCAGAAACACTGTACTATCATAGTATCCTTAAAATGGAGTAATTTTGAATTTCTTAACTTTAATAGATTTTTATTACCTTTTATAACAAAAAAATGTCTAATTAGTAAAACCATAAGTCAATAAAATGAATATGTATAAGCTTTTTATAATGTTACTATATGCATAAGCATGAAAACAAGCTAATTCCAGTTAATAACCTCCATTAAACATTTTTCTTTCCCTACTACAAAAGCAATCCTTCCGAAAGACCTTACTATTGCTAATAGTTATTTTAACTAAACATTCACTCATAAAGTTAATGTTAGAAAAAACATACAAATGAAAAACATTTGTTAGTCACACAATTAGTCACCGGGTACCGCCGCCGCATTACGCGGGTACCCTGCTAGCATGTGTTAATAACCCATTGAAAAGAGTTTGTAACTCGTGGTTAAAAGGAGTTCTGAGCATTAATCGGCCAATTAATCTTATAACTTCCTCCATAAATGCATTGTGGTTACATGACCATAATCATGGTCATTAAGTTAATGTTGAAACCACCTATTTAATATGTTAAGGTGGTTACAAATATTTAATGTTGAAATGGCTCTTTTAATCTCGATTATTTTATTCGATTATTATATTTTTAACGAGTTATCTTTTTCACTTTGTTATTTAGATAAACCTGAATAGCGTTGACAAAAATGACCCAAATGATGTTTAACTTCAAGATGAAGACATCATGTACAATATAGATCTTTACTCCGTTAGTGCCGTTGTAATTACTAGCAGGGACCTAAACTATCCTATCAAAAAAGATGTTACCTTTTAATAAGATCGCTCATATTTGAACATTATGTTATTTGGATGTGAAATAGTTGCATCGGTATGGTTTATTGTTATTTTAATTAAAATTTGTCATTATTTCGTAAAGTTATTGTTAGAAAAAACATATAAATAAACAACGTTTGCTTGCCACAATATTTAGTTATCGGGTACTCACCGCCGCATTGCACGAGTACCCGGCTAGTACTACATATAAAACAAATTAAACACTATATCCTCATTAAATGCCAAAAATTAAGTAATACAACTATTTATGCTTACTGTACAACCTTTGATGCAAACAACAATAGAACATGTGAACCAATATGGATTTGTTTTTCAGTTCAAAAACATTATAAGGACAATATCTTGAGAGGTTCAATGTGAGGATTACGGCCTAGCTAAAGATCAAGTGGGAGCATCTTTTCAACCTAAAGATGTTTGCCATTTTGAATACTCAAAAGAATAGTGGGCTTCTTATGGGTTTAATGACGTGCGTCTTGACTGATTTGGAACTTATATTAGGTTAAGTAGATAAAGCATGTAATTCAAGGGGGACCATATGACTAAGTATTCCAATGAGGTACGAAGATTTCATTATGGAATATATCTGACTACGATCAATGATAGTGATCGCACATTCGATTCTTATAAGTATAAGAATCTAGATCCACTAGATCGGATGTGTTTACGCTAAGTAGAAGCTTGTCTTAGAAATCTTAAAAGTATTTCAAACAGACACTTATAGCTAAATCTATGATGAAATCTGAATTTATCATTTAAGATAAATCTATGGCGTAAACAGGTAACGGCCATGTTTATAAAGTGTGATAGTGAATAGAATTTTGACAAAACTCCATACACAATGTAAAAAAAAAACGGGTAAAAAAAAAGTTCCCCCCCCCCCCCCGAGACATATTCATCATAGACGATGATTGTTGCGACAACTACTCTAAAAAAGAGTTATCACGATTGACTACATAAATTCAATGGATAACATCGCGAATCCGCTTACGAAAGGCTTAAACACAAAGTTAGTTAGAGAGTCTTCTAAAGGAATGAGACTAAAGCCCTTAAAGGAATGGGTTTCTATGAAGGAAAACTTAACCCAGTTGACTAGAGATCAAAATATCTGGTTCAATAGGACAACCTAATTATAGAAATTTAGGGGAAGTTACGTCAATATGGGGGTGTTACTTAAATTGTAACATCGTTGTTGAGAGGTTAAACATATGGCTTTGATGATTCAGGATGAAATCACAAAGCATAATGATTTAAGATGAAATTGCAAAACATATGTTTTTAATGATTCAGGATGAAACCACATATGTGAGAGAGAAGTGGGGTCGCTTCGAAGGGAATTGTGACGGCGCAATTCCTAAGAGCTCTTGCAGAACCAGGCTATTGCTCATGACCATAACGGGCATGACTATGAGGACTTGTCAATGTCAGGGAGAGTCGTGTGTGAGTGTGTATTGCCGTGTACGTAAACATAGGCTGAGTTCAAGGACATCACGTCTACTCAGATCTAGGAGGCTAAGTGAGAGTCATAAAAGTATACATGAAGAAAAAGGTGGGCTTGGGGATATTAGAGGGGTGGGAGAGTCGGTCGTGGGGCGGTGGGGTTTGGCGTGACATCATTAGGGTGGGGGAGGAGTTAGAAGGAATAGGAGTCGACTTTATTTCTTCTTTTGTGGGGGAAGTGGAGAATGGTAATGATATTAGATTTTGGATTGATAAATGGGTGGGTGAGGTTAGGCTTTGTGATAGAAGGGTAGTGTGAATGAGATATCGACTCTCAAAGAAGGGTAGTTGACATGGAGGAAAATGGTTGTGAGTTTTGTTTGGAAACTGAAAATTGAATTGGCTGTTATTATTTGTTTCAAAAGTTTATAACTGTAAATTAATGAGTCATTAATTGACAATTTAATTGGCGGTTATTATTTGACTCAAAAGTTTATAACAGAAAATTAATGAGTCATTAAACATATTGATTGCACCATTACACCATATGTTACATATGAATGTGTATAAATAGATGGCAATCTCAACCATTCTAGAGGGACCAACACTATTCCACTCATACGTTTTCCAGCAGTCTTTTCCATCAGAAGCACTTAGTTTTCCGTGATATTTCAGGCAAGTATTAGAGCTTGGAAACAAATGGCGAATCTGTTTTAAGGGAAGCGTGTCCAACACGTGCCTCGTTCCACGACCTTTTACTGTAGCTTTTTTGAATTAATTATTTTACTCTAGCTTATTAGCTTTTTGTAGGCTTTCTGAAAGGTGTGAAAAAGCTTTATTTCAGTAAGCTTGACCAAATATCCAATAAGTTTTCATATGCGAAGTTTTAATTGTATGTTGAGGTACTAGGTTTTTAAAACATATATAAAATTTCAGGCACGCTAGCTAATTTGTTAGTTTCAATGGGAGAATTATTCATGATCTATATTAGCAAATACAAGTAAGGGATAGGAGTGGAGGATCTCATTAGATACAAGAGCGTGTGTAAGTCATGGAAATCGTTGATATCCCACCCTTGTTTTGTTAAAGCTCATCAAAAAAGACAAGTTAACCTTATTCCATATCGCATGGGTATTATTCCAAATTACTTGTCCAAATATGGTGAAGGACACTATATGGTTGGTTCTTCTAATGGCCTTGCATGTATCAATAGTTCTGATGGTGATGAAATTATAGTAGCCAATCCCTGGACTAGAGAAGAGAGAATGCTGCAAAAACTGCCTGTCTCCCCGGAACGATCATGTTGGGGTTTTGGGTATGATGCATTAACAGATGATTATAAAGTTCTATTCGGGGCGGCGGAAAGTTTTGAAAAAACCGCTTTTCACGTGTTCTCTTTAAAATCAAATGTTTGGAAACATGTTGGACACGTGAACTATAGATTCTGGGGTGATGTACAGATTGGTACTTTATGCAATGGGGCGTTACACTGGATTGGATATCAAGTGACCAAAGGATTTATTATTTCTTTTGATTTATCCAAAGAGGTATTTAAAGAAATTAACCAACCTGATGATGTGATACACAAATGTAGTTCTTTCGCGATTAACAAAGGATATGTATGCAATTATAACGAATATCATGAGAAGCTATTGGTAATGAAGAAATACAATGTAAAGCAGTATTGGAAATATAGGGGGCGTTATCTATGCACACTCGGGATGCAATCTAAAGAGCCTTATGCGTTCATCCCTAGTACCGTTATGCCGAGCCTTATATCTCCTTATCTTCAAGAAGGCAATGAATAACTGGTTCTGATTATCATCTTGTCTCGTGGTTGGTTAAGTTCTTTTATCACATTGTCTTTGTGACTTCTTATTACATGCATTGCCATAGCGGCGTATTTATTTTGGCACATTAGCTTTGTTCTTGTTAAACTCAAATGTGAAACATTTGTTTTGGCATGCCAGATTTAATATATTGCAACTTATGGTTTTATCATTTGTAGTTTCTAAATGAAACTTGTGGCTCAGTTATGGAATTGGTTGTTTGAATCGTATGAATCGATTCTTTGATCTTTGTGTTTGACTAATATAGTACATGTATGTGTTATGTTCTAGTGTTGTTAGTACCTTTTATGATTTTATTACGGCTACAGTCTATAGAACTTGTATGGACTACTTATATATCAAGACAACCAAAGGAAACCAAATTAGTACAGACCCATAGCCTATATAACACACAGACGAAAGGGCTAAATAACCAAAAGCTACAAAATACAAAGTACAGAAGAATCACAGCAGCATCTAAACTGCTAAACTGAGCGAAATATATGACCTCTCCATGAACCGAAGCAGAAACCTGAAATTTCTGAGCAGGAGCTGCCACATTGAATCAAATGAAACCTAACAGCAATAGAACTGAAAGCAAGAGGAAACCCGATTGCACGGGAAGCCCTATCCCAAACAGCCTGAAACATACATGAACCTGAAAACTTTACCAATAAAACACGAACCTATTCACCAACACTGATAACATTAACATGCCTCCGGTTGTAACTTATGATTGATGGTTCGTTATCTTATGATGTTTGAAACAGAGTTTGCTGATATGTCATGGGAAGAATTCAACAAAGGTAGATACATCTATTCATTTTACATGTTTTAGTACGTTGTGGTTTCTGTTTGAGACTTTGCCTTGTAGTATAGCTTATGTATTTTCTTGTCATGTTCACCTATAGAAGTTGCTATAACTGGTCTTTTGTTCTAATTAACATGTTATAAAATCCTGATTAGTCCATCCGTTTGACAATATAAAAGTTTCATATTCAAAGGCGTAATCAACTCGAATTTACAAAACGGGGATGAGGTTGGGTAACAAGCCATAATAAAGTGGGTTTTGAAAATGTGCCACTCAAAACTGGGTTGCTCAGTATGCCTAACTTAGTTGTATCAGTGCACCACTTTAAAAGCCACTCGATTCAACCCAAGCCTGTAGTTTGCCAACTCGTTTAACCCGTTGTATCAAGTCACCCATATTAACTCTAATTTGTTCAGAGATGTTTTAAAATCCTGATTAGTCCATCCGTTTGACAACTTTTAGCTGTATATGTGATTTCTCTATTTTGAAATAAGGAAGCGTTTATATTTTATATGACAGTTGTTAACTTATTTTTTGTAGTCAAGTCTCGGTCTTCGATTTGATCTAGAAGTACTAACTAGTTTGTTTCAGGCACCATACTAACTAGTTAGTTTCAATGGGAGAGTTTATCCTTGATGATATATGTGAGCAAATACTCGTAAGATTAGATGTGGAGGATCTCATCAAATGCAAAAGCATGTATAAGTCGTGGAAATCTTTGATATCCCACCCTCGTTTTCTCAAAGCTCATCATAGAAGACAAGTTAACCTTATTCCATATCGCATGGGTATTATTCCAAATTATTTGTTCACATCATCTTTGTGACTTCTTCTTACAAGTATTTCCATAGTGACGTATTTATTTTGGCACATTAGCTTTGTTATTGTTAAACACGAATGTGAAACTTTTGTTTTGGCCAGATTTAATATATTGCAACTTATGGTTTTTGTTGGAAAAAAAACAATTATACTGGATCGATGCAACCAAAATATACCGAAACTAAAACTTGTATTAAAAACAAAGTTTTACAATAATCAAACTATTATTTTATCATCATCTTGTTTACAAACGATTCTGGTCCTATTTATACAAAATGAACGGGTGTGATGAAACGACACAACCGTTGGTGAATAACTGCTAAACAGTTATTTAACTGTTAAACGGTTATTTAACCGCCTTTAACTACTTTCATAACTGTCAAATATGACAGCGGGTATGATTACCCATTGGGTTGGGTTTGACCCGGTTTGACCCAATATTCTCCCTCCTAATCATAAGCGCTGTGGCTTAGATCTTTTAGACCAATGAGTTGCCTCATTGTTAGAAACTTGATCTTCGGTAATGCCTTTGTGAGTATGTCAGCCTTTTGATATTCTCGACTTACGAATTCCACTTGTATGTCGTCTCTTTCAACGCATTCTCGTATGAAGTGGTATTTTGTATCAATGTGCTTGCTCCTTCCATGAAAAACAGGGTTCTTCATTAGTTGGATGGCTCATTTGTTGTCAACCATTATTATGATCTTTTCTTCTTCTGAATGTGTAAGTCTGCTTAAGAGTCTTTTCAACCATAGTGCTTGAGTTGCTGGTGGTGCTGTTGCTGCAATGAATTCTGATTCGCAGGATGATAATGCTACAGTGGCTTGCTTTTGTGTGCTCCAGCTGATTGGTGAGTTTCCATAGTAAAATATTATGCCGGTAGTTCCTTTGCCTTCTTGAGTGTTGACTCCGTAGCTACTATCGCTGAATCCTTGTATAATATTTCCTCCATTATGCTTGTAGGTGATTCCATAGTCTTTTGTTCCTTTCACATAATGTAGTACTTGCTTTATGGCTTTCATATGTTGCTCCTTTGGTTCTTGCATAAAACGACTAAGTAATCCTACAGAATAGCTTAGGTCGGGTCTTGTATGAAGCAGATATCTTAAACATCCAATTAAGCTCCGATATTCAGTTGAATTGACCAATGTTCCTTCAGTATTCTTTGTTAGTCTTGTTCCTGGGTCCATTGGTATGACTGTCTCGTTGCTTTCTGGCATTCCAGCTTCCTTTAAGATTTTGTTTGCGTAGGCTAATTGCTTGATTGATATGTCACCTTTAGTTTGTGTGACTTCAATTCCAAGATAGTAAGCTAATAATCCTAGATCGCTCATTTCGAATTTTTCTTCCATTTGAGCTTTAAACTTATCTATCTCTTTCTTTGGCGTTCCAGTGATGATCCGATCGTCTACATAAACTCTTACTAATAATAGTGAGTCCTTTGATTTCTTTGTGTAGATAGCTTGTTCCAGTGCACATTTCTTGAAATCTAAAGACTTCAAGGTGTTGTCTAACTTTATATTCCATGCACGTGGTGCTTGTCTTAGACCGTATAAGGCTTTTATAAGTCTATAGACTTTTCCATCATCCCCTTTCTTTGTGAATCCTTCGGGTTGTGTAACATACACTTCTTCTTTTAAGTCTCCATGCAGAAATGCAGATTTTACGTCTAAGTGATGTACTTCCCATTTATTGTTAGCAGCGATGGCGAGTAATAGACGGATAGTTTCCATCCTTGCAACTGGTGCAAATACTTCTTCAAAGTCTATGCCATGCTCCTGTATGTATCCTTTTGCTACTAATCGAGCTTTGTGCTTGATTATGTTTCCATTTGCATCTTTCTTGGTTTTGAACACCCATTTTAAACCAATTGCTTTATGACCAGTTGGTAGAGTGGTTAATACCCATGTGTTGTTCCTATTGATGGAATCTAACTCAACTTTCATTGCTTCTATCCATTTTTGGTCGTTTGATGCTTCTTTGTAGTTCTTAGGTTCATCTTCAGCTAAATGTAATTCCTCAGTGTTCGCATATAATTCATCTAGGGTTTTAAAACCTCTTACTGGCGTGTGATCAAAGTGTGATGGTGAATCCATATTCTGAGTTGATTCATTATCACTTTGATAGAATGAATGTGTTGAAGTGTTGGGTGTAACTTGGGAATTTATCTGAGATAACCTTGTTGTTGGTGTGTGAAGTATTTCAGAATGTGTGGGTGAGCCTGTTAATGGTGAATCGTATCCATCATCATTATTGTTAGGAAAATCATAGTCTTCTTCATTGGGTTGATTTTCTTGATCATGATGTTTGTTTGCTTCTTCAAGATTTTCTATCCTGAAATTTGTCCATTCGGGTTCGTCGTTGGTATGCTTATCTAAATATTCGCTCCAATCCCATATCTCATCCTCTTTAAACTTCACATCTCTACTAACACATATTCTTCGTGTTATTGGATCAAATAGTCGATAGGCTTTTGATCCTTGTTCGTTTCCTAGGTAAACCATTTTAGTACTTCTATCGTCTAACTTTGTTAGGTGTTGTGAGGGTACTTTTGCATATGCTATGCATCCGAAAACTTTTAGGTTTTCCAGGTTTGGTTTCCTTTGCTTAATAGCTTCGTATGGAGTGATGTCTTCTAGTGCTTTTGTAGGAACACTATTTAAGATGTATATGGCGTGTCTAACAGCTTCAGCCCAAAAATTTTGTGGCATGTTCGTTGCTTTCATCATACATCTTGTTGCGGACATAATTGTCCTATTTCGTCTTTCTACTACTCCATTTTGTTGTGGTGAGTAAGGCGCGGTAAGTTGTCGTGCTATCCCGTTTTCTTTGCAGTATTGTGTGAATTCATTTGATGTGAATTCTCCTCCACGGTCAGTCCTTAACATCTTTAAAGTTGTCCTTAACTCCTTTTCTACTGTGCTCTTATATTCCTTGAAAGTATCAAATGCTTGATCTTTCGTATTTAGGAAATATACCCACATATATCTTGAGTAGTCGTCTACTATAAGGAATATGTATCTCTTTCCAGAAGGTGTTGGAGGTGTGATTGGTCCACATAAGTCTCCATATACTAAATCTAATGGTGATGTTGACCTAGCTTTTGCCTTCTTTGGGAATGGCGTTCTATTTTGTTTTCCAATTAAACAAACATCACAGATTTGTTTTGTTTGTTTAATGGTAGGTATTCCACGGACTAAGTCTCTTTGAGTCATTGTTTTTAGTGACTCGAAGTTTAGGTGTCCTAATCTTGCGTGCCATAACCAGGTAGTGTCCTTCAGGTTTGCTAGAAGGCAGACGGGTGTGCCTATCCTTATACTAGCTTTGTAGAGTCGGTTTCTTTGTCGCATGACTTCCAAGAAGATCTTGTTATCCATGTCATAGAGTTGTAATTTGTCATCTTCCATGACAACCTTACAACCAATTTCTTTGATCTCTATGTATGAACCGTCTCCAAATTTTACCTTCCCACTAACCTTTTCATCTAGTTCCTTAAAGTGTTCTCTT
>BQNB010057083.1:32466-33687 GCA_026074375.1 Tanacetum coccineum
TTGGATTGCCTTTGTGCCCAAGTCTTAAATCCAAACCCTTGATCGAATTGGTGGGAATTTGGATTGCCAACATGGCATACCCATGTGGGGGGTGGGGTTTGTGATTGTGAAAGTTTTGGAATGAAGTGGGGAGTCAACGAGGAGGAAAACGACAGGTTGTGGGGTTTATGGGATTTGGCGGGAAAGGTATGAAGATATACAGTTAAGTCCAAGTGGTTTATACAAGTTTGGGGTGTTGGCAGAAACACCCCCCAAGGGTTATATATGAAATTGCACCACAAGTCCTTGTGGGATGTAAGTTTCGAGGTTTGGCAGACTTAACCCTTGTGGTTAAGTCTTTGGGCATTTGGCAGTTTTGAACCCTCACAAAATTTTCTTCTTTTCCCTCTTTAAATAAGTTTAGGATTTGGCAATTTAAGTCCCTAAACTTATTTTTCTTCACTTGTTGACTTCTGGATTTGTCGGGGTTGACTTGGGTTGACTTTTTGACACTTGGGCTTGGTCTTGACTTTGTCTTTTCCACGCTTTTCCATTCCGTGTCTGGTTTTGTCGTTTTGGCTTCGTTTTTCGTCTTTTTCTTAGATATCCGTTCCTGCACAACACAATTAGCAAAACAAGCATATTTTTGGCATTTTAAGTCCGTTTTTGGTTATTTTAGCTCGTTTTTAAAGGTAAAAGGTATGTGTAATTAAACACATACCAATCTTCTTGAGGTCATAAGACCGCCAAAGTGGATGAAAGCAGGGTTTTGATAACTTCGATATTGGATGTACGAAATGGAGAAGACATCTCCTACATCAAATGTGTGTATTGTATTGGTTATAGCAACCGATGGCCGTGAAGAAGACTTCTTTCCCTGAAATGGAAAGTGGTGGTAATATTGTTTAACAAGTGTATCTTGATCGTCGAGGACATGTATAGAGAGATAGACGCCTGACTTAATGTTGGGTGTAGTATCTCTTACTCCTTGACAAAGAGACTCAAAATGCGTGTGGAGGAGCGAATGATTGAAACTCTAGTAAAATTTGATGGCGACATTCGTCACCATTCTAGAGGATCAATCGAAGTAGCCAACACCTTGAGTCAAAAAGGAATGAGAATTTGAGCTTGGATAAGTTGCTTAAGGAATGTGCGTGGTTGCCTCGACTCAATTAGCGGTATTGTTGTGTGATGTATATATATATTTTGATCGACAAGGATTGGTATAGAACACTAAGCGAC
>BQNB010057084.1:3775-35693 GCA_026074375.1 Tanacetum coccineum
TCGCTGCCCTGTAACTCGCTGGAAGAGACTTGATAACTCGCTGGTAAGAAATTAAATGGACAGAGTTCCTGTTCACAAGTCACTAGAAAAATTGTCTTTAATTAACTTGTAACTCGCTATATGTAACTCGCTGGAAGAGAGTTGACAACTCGCTAGCATAAAGATCTTCAAAAACCTGTACTCGCTAGTCTTCAACTCGCTAGTATCCAACTCGCTAGTCTTCAACTCGCTACTTGCAAGAAGTGTTAACTCGCTACCTGCACAAGACGACAGTTCGCTGACACGGTACTTTCTGACACACAGTGTATTATGCTGACAACTCGCCAGTACAGTACCGTAACTCGCTACGAAGATCTTCAAACAGTGACTTAACTCGCTGGAATGAAAAAAATTAGGTTTTCACCTAAAAACACCTAAAAATCACCCTTTTGAACGTTTTTGCCTGGTTTCTTTTGCACAACTTGGTACTAGAAGGCTATATCAACTATAAAAACATAAACTTTAACATCACAAACGTCAAGATCAAAGAAAACCAAGAACAAGACTATAAACCTTTAAAAACCAAACTTTTAATCAAAATTAACCAAGAAAACGCACACACAATCTAGCTAATCATCCCATGTGCTCTGATACCAATTGTAGGATATTGGAAATGATAACACAATCGAATGACTAGTGGATTAGCCAAGTTCTAGAGAGAGAAAGTGAGAGAGAAATTTCTAGTAAGAGAAAATGAACTTGTATTATGTAAATGATTAACCCACCTCTTCTATGGCATGGAATAGGCTTATATAGTGACAACCAAAACCGGCCATAAGGCCGTGGGATTACACGTTGGGTTTAATACCCGGCCCATTACCGAATGTTATACATTAACTACTTAACTACGAGCAACAATAAAAGGTAAAATACATGGGGTAACCGAGTTTTTTTTCTAATATCTAACAAAGCTTAAACATTAAATGAGGAAAATATTTAATACAAGCCCTAAACGGGCAATAATTATTTTAAAAGTAAAGACAAAAATTTTAAGTTTATTGTTAAAATCCTAAATCCAAAATAGATGCACTAGTTCAACAATCATCTTCTGCAAACTTCCTCATCATTCTTCATCAGCTGCAGCCGCAGCTTCTGTCCAACGTTCCTCTTCACTTCATATATGTTGTATATTTCAACAAGTCAGGTCCTTGTTACATAAGTAACGAAGTAAGAGACAACAATATTAGTTAAGTAGTAACCTAAGGTCTTAGTAGTATTCTCCTTTTCCTTTTTGGCTGGACCATTTGGACAAGTTCTCACCCATTGCCCATGTTTTCTGCACTTGTAGCAGGGATACCTATTATTGGGTTTGTATCCCTTGAATACTTTCTTGGAAGAATCATTCTTCTTCCCCGTGCCTCATCTATTCTTCCACTTACCTCAGTTCTTGTCATAATTCCCATTTGCTACCAGTAGCACATATTTCATTTTTTGCTCAATGCCTCTTTTAGCAGTTTTGAGCATCTTGTGCAAAGGTCCCACCCTTAACATTGTTCATGTTGTAATTAAGCATAAACTGCTGATACTCATTGCTTAATGAATTTAAGATGGAAACTATAACAAGCTCGGGTGAAATCGCGTGACCTAGCCTTTCAAGTCGACTTATGTGCCTAATCATTGTGATTACATGCGTACTCAAAGGCTAACCTTTTGCCATTTTGCAGTTATGCAAGTTGAAAATAGCAATAAACCTTTTGGTACGAGCTTGTGTTTGGAAGGTAATCCTCAATTAATTGATTATATCAAATGCTCGAACGTCCCTGTAATTGACTTGGAGCTCAAGTGCTATGGTGGCTAGCATTATACATCCAACATCTAGAAGAAAGTCACTGACATGCCTCTAATAAGCATTCCTGACTACTACCTAAGAGTTAGCCACGGGTGTTGGACCAATAGGATTCTCAAGGGCATATTACTTTCGTTCATGTCGAAGAACAATCTTAAGTTCCTCTCCTAGTCACGAACGTTATGTCCAGTGAGTTTGTCATTCTCAAGAACAAAGCATAGTGACAAAGAGTTATTGTTGTTGTTATTGTTTTCCATCTGCAATTTGATTGAAGACAATTAGTGATTCAATCATTTGTCATAATAGCTACCAAACCCTATCTTTCACATATTACACTAGGATCCATGAAGTCCTATCATAAACAATTATGCTATTGCGTATTGTCTGTGTGTGATGTCATAATACAAGAAGACAATAGACAAGAGAACAACCTCTATATGAGTCATTTTAGAAAAACACATTGTTGATTTAATTAAAAATAAAGTTTTACATAAGTAAAATGTTCAGAGTCATAGCGAAAGCAAAGTTACATTTTATCACAAGTGAACGACGAAGATAGTAAAAATCCATGTAATGTGACCCTTAGCAGATGACATGACCATGGACTCCATAAGCAATCAACTTATCAATGCAGTTACGAACCTGAGATAAATATGCTTAACACGTCAATATAAAGTTGGTGAGTTCATAGGTTTAATTAAACAGTTAAGCGGACCACAAGATTTCAAAAGCATGACCATTTTAACGCATACAATCTCATGTACAAAAAGAGTTATTGTTACTTAGCACTAAGCTTTTGCAACCGAAGCCTTAACAAAAAGTTTCTTGCAAATCAATGCATGTTTTTGCCCCCTGTAGGTATTCTATCCCAAAATACCCAATGCTTCCCAAATATATATGCGTTCATCCGGTGAGAGCTACCAACACCCAAACAGGGACGTCAACCTCAATAGATCTATTCACAACATTCGTGCTTGCATGTATTAATAAACGGTTCATGATAACAGGGCCAAAAAGCGAGATAACGGTACTTAGGCTAAGATATAAAAGTTACTTGTGTCCATAGTAAAAGCAAGCATATATCTCACCCTAATATTTCAAAACATTCTTAAAAAACGAGTAGAAGTGGGGCTATGAAACTTACCTTAAGCAAAATCCGTAACAACAGAAAATACACGCAAGTATGCAAATACACGACTCCTAACTGCAACCTAATTAATATGCATATGCATTAGGTTTACGAAAATGAAACATGCAACATGCATATGAGTTCTTAATACTTTTATCACCACAACATGTTTGTGTCTGAGTTTTATAGTCAAAACATGTTTTACGTAAAAAGTCAACATTTTACTAAAAGTTTCCAACACTTTTAAAATAGTTTTCGTCAAACTTTAGAGAATCATAACACGCTCGTTTCTTATTCTTTTCGTCTAATTCTAACTCGAACATTTAGTATCCTAAGTGGGATATCAAAATTCCAACTTCTACTACTTACCAAACAAAGCCCAAAATACTCAAAAATGGCCCATAAGTAGCCTATTCAAAAATGGCCCCAATATTTCAACACTTTTATAAAATTATTTTTACCCAAATTTGCAAGACCGTAACTCGGCCGTTACTTATCCGTTTGACACGATCTTGGACTTTCTGGAAAGTACTCCACGAGTATTAAATAGTTCAATGTGACAATTGCTGTGATTCAAACCCTAAACTGCTCAAAAACAGCTCCAAAGTTACTACATCAGAAAATACTTATTTTTGTCCGTTTTCAAATAGCTGTAACTTATTCATTATAAGTTCGTTTTTAATGATCTACATATCCGCGAAAAGCTTATTATATCTACTACACTTTCCACACGTTCACGGATCCAAACTCTATATCTATAGTGCCCGAAACCAGCTTACAAAATGTCTACTTAGCAACATATTTACTTTATATTTCTATCTCGCTTAATACACAAAAACTTAACAACACTTCTGCGGGTCTTGATTTTTTAGTATGTTACAACTATAAATATATATTCAATCATAGTAAGGAGACTTTCAACAAAATAGATTTTTATGTCACGATTACGAGCTCAAAAGTGTCACATTTTTTTGTTAAAACTTTATTTTTAAGCTTTTAGTGATGTTGTTATAAAACAAACATGTTTAGGTGATAAACATAAGTGTAAAAATGATATGGAATGTATGAAAATATGAAAGTTTTGATTTACTTACAAAGATGATGGAAAAGAGTGGATGAATCAAAGATTAACCAAACCCTGACTAACTATATAAACCCAAGTAATCAACCCAAAACACCAACCAATAATTCTAACACCCACATCTTCTTGATAAGTGTTAAAAAGTAAAATGACCCCCTTTTGGCTCTTATTGTTGCAGAATGAACCAAAGAGAGAAAGAGAGGAAGTGGTTTTGTTTTTTTGTTCTGCAAATTAAAGAAGCTAGTTGCTAGTTGCTTAAATATGAAGTGTATATCACTAGTGATAAAAGTGATTATGCATAAGACAATATGGTACTAGTGTAAGCAAGTTTTATGAAAGTGTGCTAGGTGGTTGAGCTTGGCAACAAAATAAGTGTACCATTGTAAGCTTGCAATAAGGAATGTGGCACATGATTTTATTGGTGCATGCTTGCGTGTGTCGTGGGTATCCAAGAAGGGGGGAAGGGTTTATGTTTCAAATTTTTACTATAGTACAAGTATTGCTTGAAAAAAAGATGGTAGCATGTGCTTAGCAAACAAAAGTGTACAAATTTGTTAGGCTACAAAACAAAACCATGTGGTGTGTTCAGGTGGTGGGGCGGATGTAGGGTTTTAAGGGGGGAAATGATTTTTCAAAATTTAAATTTTCATGCATGCATATATAGATGTATTATTTATAAAGGTGGTGTTAAATGTATACACGCATGCATGCAAATGCACCCTAACCAGTTTTACGTAAACTACGTAAAATAAACGTACGTGAATTATAAAAATATTCACGTAATGACCATAACTCACTAGTTATGCATAGACTAAACTTAATCTAAAGCCAGTACGCGTTCAAACATGTTTTATGCAACACACGAGATAACCTCCCAGTTTTGAGTTAAATTAAACACGTAAACGTTCAAAATGAAAAGTTTCGAGTAGATAGTTAAATATTAACCTAGAAATCGCCGGTTGTCACATGTATCTATCTTGTGATAGCTTACAGGTAGGTGTTTTATCAAACCAATTTTCTCCCTAAGACAACTCCTAGGGTCAAGACTCCGATTATAAATTAGGCGTACATAGTCTATCTGGCAGCCTTGGGTACGCTGTCGCGCAATGCAAATAGACCACACCGTAAAATCCAGTGGCACCACAATTCATTTATCTCTTCTATGGCATACGACCAATGAACTTAGTAACCACCTCATCCCGCACCAGCCATGTACCTACAAACATTATGTTATGGCATAGCTGCCTGCAGGGTCTGAGCTAGGAGAGTGTAACAGTTATGGGTGGCATACTAGTCTAAGATTACTTATAGGGTAAGACCTCTCAAAACTCATACTTTAGTGTCATACTTTATAGGACTTATTTTCAATCCAGTGATAGTAAAAATGTTTTTATTGAAGATTCATTTACGTTATGAAATATGCTGAATTCATATCATGATTGTTTAATTTAAAAAAAGAAATCAGTTTGTACTGAAAAAGGTGTCTGAAACTTCGGGTTATCCTCTCTTAATGCCTTTTTAGGTATGCTAGACTAAATCATAGACTTTTAATTACTCTATTTTATTATGCGAACGTCTGCAGTCAGGGAACTAGTGTGCTTACTTAAGCTCTTTCCGGTGACATTTGAAGAGACGCCCTATTTTATTATGTTTCTAGATAATACAGGTTGTCATATTATCTACCATTACGCATGCATATTAGACAATAATAAAACAAATTTGACACAAACAAGCCATTTATCTAATGTTGATCCAAGAGCCACTTCAGAATCAACTTGGGTCATTAAATCCTAAGGGTTTTGGTATGACACAAGGGAAGAAGGTATCATCCTTGTCTTTTAAACATCGCCCACCTGATTCTCCTGGTGGAATTGTAATCTTCTCCGTGCTCTTTATGTGTCTCCTCTTTCTCTTTGTACTCCTTTAGGTTCTTTTACCTTTTGTTCATTCCTTATTTCATATACATCTTGTTTTATGTTTTAATTTTAAGTTTGGACTACTTATGATTAAATTACAATAGGGAATACAAAATTGGCACGCGTGCCTCCCTTAACCCAAAACATATCAGAGAAAATATAAACATATTTAAACTACATCATAACCACGTTGTTTATATTTTATGGTCTTATGGCTTGGACTCGTGATATGTATGATTAATACTAAAAGAAGGAATAATACTGATAAATATAAAAATAGGTGAAAATACTTAAGCTATGGGTTGCCAGTACATATTGTATATGTACATGCACCACATATACAGGTTATCCTAATAGTACATGCAAACCACGAGTTTCACCTGGTTTGTTGCATACTAATGCAACATGTCATTATTCAAAAATGACGATTCTTACCTTATTGCTTTATATCGTCACTTTAGGAAAAATGTAGCTTTTATAATTTGCAAACCCTAATTAGGGCTATAAATCCTTTTGAATTTTAAAAGTGTATGACTTAGGTTAACAAGAAACCCTAAGTCACCATATTTCGTTTTAAAAAATTATTATGGTATTTTTAATAAAATATTTGTTTTTCCTAAAACCCTCATTATGCATTTAATACATAAAACCCTAGTTTCCATATTTAGGAATCAAAGATTTCAATTAGGTTAAAACTGAAGCTTTCAATTAGTTTATGGAAACTACCTCGTTTGGTTACCCACATTAATGCATGTCAATTTTAAATATCCTATCTTGTAAGGATGAATTAAAGTCGACTCTCATGGGGTTTTACTTGAAAGCTCATTCTTGTAATACTATCCTCACGAATTAGGATTTATTTGTTTAATATTGGATACCCTTGTATCCTTATAAAGTTGACAACTTTACGGTTAAAGAAACCCTAAATTTCTATTTTATGTGATTAAAGTAGTTAACATTACAAGAAACTAGTTTTTTTTTGCAATCATGACAACATTAATTAGGGATTTGTACATTTTTATTACGGGAGACAATTATAGTATAAACTTAACCCTAGATCAACGCCCTCAAGGGTTGTTACACCCAAGTATTCCAATCATTCATAAAAGTTACAAATCCATAATTAATTAAAAGGGTAATTAAAGCCTAGTTGTCACTCAAATCAAAAAAACCCCAGAAATCATAAATTGCAAGAATCAACTAAACCATGCATAACAAAATTAAAGTTTATATTTTTATGATAATAAAAGAAATTAATAAGAACCCTAGCTAGGTTATATATGATTAGACTGGCTCTGATACTACTGTAGGGTTCTAGTGGTATCCTGCATGACCAATAAAACATGCACAATATAAAATAAACACATAGTTGGCCATGCAGGCAGACAAACCCTAATAGCACAATCATACCTAAACGATGATATAACCTAAAACCTAAACACATATAAAGTGTGTTTATAGAAGACTTACTTGTTATCTTTCAGGTGTGTAACCTTCTTGATCAGTCAGATGCGCGAATTCCTTCTTCTTCTTAAAGTTCGACCCAATTAGGGTTTTCAGGAGGAAAACCGAACTTAGGCTTATGTCAGGTATCCACCGTTACTCCACAAGTAGAACTATGGCTTCAAACCTACGCAAGTTAGGCGTGTTACAAATCCTAGGTAACCCTTAAATCGACTAGGGTCGGTTTAGGGATAAACCTAGGGTCGATTTTGGATCGGAAAGGCTTTAGGGAAACCCATGATCGATCAATCGTGGGAGAGGAGATATTTTAGGGTTAGTGTTTTTGTTATGAGATTTGCTTAACATCCCTTTGTTTATATAGGGATCACAAGAGGATTCTATAATACTTGTAGGAGTATTATAGTTTAACAGTAAGCCAAATACACCGCTTATAGGTGTTTGTCCCTTAGCCGACCCAAACAACCCTTTAGGTTGTTTGTTTGGTCTTTTTTAATTTACAACCTCTCTAATATTTATCTAGGATAAATATTAAGCTTCAGGTTATAACAGTTTAATCATCAAATAAAAATATCATCGGAATTTTGTTTCCTTGTTACTCTCATTTCATTTCCCTAACTCGTTTCTCATTTTTGCTCTATTTAGTGTGCACCGGTATGATCCTTCGACATTTCTGTAAAGGCTAGTAGTTGAAATATCGTTGTGTGCTTGCACATTATCCGTTTCATTCCGAGGATGAAATACCGTTAGGAGTAGCTCTCCTTTGTGAGCATCGATCTTTTTACATATCAGTAGAGTGAAGTCGTAATCGGTTTATAGTCCACCATAAGGATTATACTAGAGTAATATTATAGGTGTCATGGATTCACAACTGGTAGTACGAATGGTCTAAAACCCCTATCCCGAACTAGTATATTTCTTGGTCTCTTCCGTCTCTCCTCTCTCGTCTCCCCCCCCTCTCTCCGAACAAGTCTCTCTCTCTCTCTCATCGCCTCTCCTCACACCTAGGACTCTCTCTCTCAACCAGTCAGAAGAAGTGCATAGGAGGTTACTCCAAAACGTAAAGTATAAGTAACCGATCTTGATACTAGACATATCCTTTTCCAGAGAGATTTAACAGGATTAGTACTCTATCAGCAGTCTATTGCTTGAGTGTAATGTAAGTTTTTAATCTTTCAAGTTATAGCAAAAATAAATACTGCAGTGCGAGTCTCCACTCTAGTGATCCCCAGCGTATACGATCGATAATCCTGATCCATGACCTATCGAAACGCAAAAAGATTCCATATCAAAAATTCGGGCCAATATCATCCTCGATATCTCACAGAATAGGGGCTTACATTGTTGTCTCGTTATAACTGCTTTTCCCAGTCTCTCTCTCTCTCAACTCTCTCACATCCTCTCGTCTCTACTCACTCTCATCTCTCCCTCTCTCTCTCTCTCTCTCTCTCTCTCTCTCTCTCTCTCTCTATTTTGGTTGTTTGATTGCTTAGTTGTTTCACCACTTACACTCTTTGTGCCTTGAAGTTGTTAAACTTCTTATAAGTCGAAAAAACCGTATACACCCCTATATGGTTCTACATATAGTATTAAAGCGGGATAATCAAGTTTTTAAGCGTTAAAACCTTCCTCAGAAGGCATTTTAAAGTGAAAACTTCTTTCTTAAAAATTTGAAACTCTATAATCGACTTTTGGAAAAGTTGAGTATTTGATCCATGGCTCAAGAGAACTATGTTGAGGAGTGTTCTATGCAAAGACCACCTTTGCTAAACCTGAGGGCTTTTGTTTTTGGTAAACCCGTTTTGAGACTTATGTCTAAGCTAAGGATATTGACTTTGTAGGAAGTCATTAAGAATGGTAACTTTGTTTTCATGATGATAGATCCGAAAACATAGTTGGAAGTTAAGAAACCATTCTTGGAGTTAAAAGATGATGAGAAAAGGAAATGTTAGGAATTTTGTATAACAGAATTAATTCTCTTAGTATTATAGTTAGTTCTGCTAGTGTAATAGTTAGTACTGGTAGAAGGTTTATCATAGTTAGTACTGGCAGTATTGAATAGTTTATACTGTTTATGTAATAGTTAAGTCTGCTTACACAGAAATTAGTTAGAGTTAAAGATATGCATGAGATATCTTAGGAAAAGATATGCATTATCTTTATACGCGTTTTGTAAAGCCCGTTAGGGTTTCCTTAGTCTATAAAAAGATCCCTAGGCATAGTTAGTAGATATAGTTCTACAGAAGATCATAGAGATCGAATAGTAATCATAGTTTGTAATCTGTAACCTAGGCAGATTCAAAGTTCAATATAAAAGTGTTTTGATTGTCTTCTTTACATTGTTGATTAAATTCCGCGTAATCAATAGTGGTTAATCATTGTTTCATCATTGTTACTTTAGATTTATCTAAGGCAACAAACCCTTTACAGGCTAAAGGTTAAGATCCATTAAGCAAAAGGGATCCTACAAGTGGTATTAGAGCTTGTGAGGAAACTCTGAAAAAGAAGAACTCCATTGTTTGAAGCAGATTTACAATCAAACCTGTAAGATGGCCATCTCCTCTTTAAGCTTATCAATTTCTTCTGACAATAAGGTACAAAACTGTTCTAAACAATGTCTTGAATCTTTTAAATGTCTTCAAAAGAACTATGATACTGAGAGAGAAAAGCATAAAAAATCCAAACTAGAAATTAGGGGTTATGAGATAGCCTTAGAGTCACTAGAAGCTAGAATTCTTGGACATGAAAAGAATGAATTAGCTTGGGGTGAGAGATATGAGTTTCAAAATTATGATCTTAAGTGTAGAGAAATAAAAATTAACAACTTAAATCTAGAATTAGAAAAGGTTGTTAAGGAAAGAGATGAATTGAAACTCAAGATTGAAAAATGGGAAGGGTCATCAAAGAATCTCACTAAGATACTCAATAGTCAGATGAGTACTCATGATAAAAATGGATTAGGGTTTGGCACACAAATGGATGATTTGAGTAATAAATCTGACACTGATAGTGAGAACAGTTTGACTGTTTTTGAGGTAAGGTCTAGTGATGAAGAGAGCACACTAGAAAATAATAGGTTCACTAAAGCAAATGAGTATCATGTTGTTCCCCCTCCAATTACAGGGAACCCACTAACTCCAAGAGCTGATATATCATTTGCAGGACTAGATGAGTATGCTTTTAGAAATAAAATCATAGAGTCTAAGACAACTAAAACTAACAAGACTTTAGGTACCACAAATGAAGCAACTATAGTAAAACCTAAGTCTGTCAATGAAACAGTTGTGTCTAAGTCAAAGATCAATAGGGATGAAGTCATCATTGAGGATTGGACCTCAGATGATGAGGATGATGTGTGTGCTGACAAAACTGTTAGTTCTGTTAAGCCTAATGTGACTCAAGCTGTTAGGAGTCAAGCTGATAAAAGTGGTCAAACTTCACAAAAACAAGGGATTGGTTTTAAGAAAGTACATAAAATAAAAGCTTGTTTTGTTTGTAAAAGCACTGACCATTTGATAAAAGACTATGATTTCTATAAGAGTCCTGAACCTAGGGTTAAGAATGTGGTCAATACTAGGGAGAGGGTAGTCAAACCAGTATGGGATTATGGCAAAAGGGTAAATCACCAAAAAATTTCAAAAAATTTGAAATACCCTCATGCAAAAAAGACCTTTAACCCATCAACAGTACTAACCAGAGCACGTTTAGTTAATACTGATAGATCAAATGTTAGTACTGCTAGGTCTATTAGTACTGTTAGGCCTGTTAGTTCTGCTAGGCTATTGGCCTCAAAATAGCACTATCTTATAGTGTTATTAGACCTTATCACCCAAGATTAGACATTGTAAGACCAATAGCCTCAAACTCACCAATCAAGAGGTCTTACTTCACACAACCAGTTTATAGACCTAAAGACTTAAAACCTGATGTGAAAACTTTTGGGGTTAATAACAGGACTACTGTTGGGACAATGGCAGTAGTTAGTAAGGGTAAGGTGGAGAATGTCCTTAAGAAGGCTAAATGGGTATGGAGGCCAAAGATGAATTATCAGGATCATGTGTACAAATATAATGGCTCTTACATGCTCAAGAAGTTTGAGTATGTAGACCCAAAAGGGATTTCCAAGTCAATACTGACTTGGATCCCTAAGAGATACTAATTCTCTTAACTTTTGTGCAGGGAAATCCAGAGATCTTGTTACAGGATCATGCAGTGGTGGATAGTGGTTGCTTTAGCCATATGACTGGCAACAAAGCTTATCTTTCAGACTATGAAGATTACAATGGAGGCTTTGTGGCTTTTGGAAGTGATCCCAAAGGAGGTAAAATAACGGGTAAAGGTAAAATCAAAACTGCTAATTTAGACTTTGATGATGTTTACTTTGTAGATGAACTTAAGTTTAATCTTTTCTCTGTCTTACAAATGTGTGACAAGAAAAATAATGTCCTTTTTACTGAGTCTGAATGCCTTATCTTGTCTCCTAGCTTTAAGCTTCTTGATGAAAGTCAAGTTGTACTTAGAGCTCCTAGAAAGGATGATGTGTACAGCTTGGACTTAAAGAACATTATTCCCTCTGGAGGTATAACTTGTTTATATGCAAATGCAACAGCAGATGAGTCTAAATTATGGCACAGGAGATTAGGTCATGTGAATTTCAAAAATATAAACAAACTTGTTAAAGGTCACCTAGTTAGAGGTTTACCTTCAAAAGTTTTTGTGAATGACCACACTTGTGTTGCCTGCAAGAAGGGTAAGCAACATAAGGCCTCCTGTAAGGCCAAGTTAGAAAGAATCATCAGAAAGCCCCTAGAATTACTTCATATGGACTTATTTGGACCTGTCTCTGTAGAAAGTATTAACAAGAAAAGGTACTGACCACCACATTGCCACATCATTTGTACCCACTCTATGATCATCTCACCTCATTTTTCACCACCAAGGTCCTATTAAGCACCTCTCCCTGAAGGTAATACATCAGGAAGTGCTAAGGACAGTGTGCAACTTAAGGGATTAATGGTACTTGTACCTAAGTTGGTGACCAGGATTAATAGTTTGGAGAAAGAATTGAAGGACACCAAACAGACACTAGGGAATGTTGTGCTCTAATTGGTAAAGAAGGTGAAAACTCTGGAAACAGCTTTGAAGAGGAAATCCAAGAAAGTACTCATATCTGAATTAGAGGGTGAAGAATCAGAGGATCAGGGGAGGAAGTTTTAGGACATTGATGATGATCCTCTTGTTTCTTTGGTTAAGGAATCTATGAAAGAGAAGCCAACCGATTTTGTCACTCCTACAAAAGCTTCAGGGGAGGCTCATGAAGAAGAAATCAGTCCTACAATCTTAGAGGTAGCTAAAACATTGTCAAAGGTTGCTTCTTAGGGTGTTAGCAAAGAAAAATAAACTGATAAGGGCAAGAGATACAGGAGGAGAGCAAGGTCTATAGCTAAGAAGATTGATATTGGATTGGATGCTGAAGAAGAGATTAATACTGGCAGAGAAGAGATTAATACTGGTATTGAAGAAGTTAGTACTTGTAGTACTAAAGTTGATTATGGTACTGCTAGTAAAAAGGGTCAAAGGGAAGGAAAGGCTCCAATGGTTGAAGAGGATATCCAGGCTACTCACAAAACTAAAGAACAAATAAGACAAGAGGAAGCTTGATTGGAAGAGGCTATAAAGTTGCAAGCTCAATTGGATGAAGAAGTTGCAAAGCAGATTCATTTAGATAAAATGATAGCTAAAAGAATGTCAGAAGAGGAAGCTTTAACAGAACAACAAAAGAAAATAAACGCTCAAGTTCAATTTAAAGCTCAGTTTTATACTGAAGAAGACTGGGATACTATTAGAGCCAAGCTAGAAGCAAATGCAGAGTTGTCAAAAGATGTGTTAGGATAAGACTTGCCTGAACAAGATTTTGCAAAAAGAATGGTAGATATGGTGAATCAAAGAAAGAAACACTTTGCAGAGGAAAGAGCTAAGGAAAAGAGAAACAAACCTATGACTCAGTCACAGTTAAGGATCTATATGTCAAACTATCTTAAGAATCAAGGAACTTGGAAGCTTTCTCATTTAAAGAAGTTGAAGTTTGAAGAGAATAAAGAAGAGTTTGATAAGTAGAGTCTCAGCACAGATTGATACTTTTGTTCCTTATAAATCTTGAAGCTACAAAGGCAAAATTGAAAAGATATGGAGATGAGATAGATCTAGAAATGCAAGCAGTAGGTTAGGGAATGAATGAAGTGAAATAAGCAGTTTTAGGAATGATACAAATATTAGACCTTTCTATGACACAGAGCCAATGGCTAAGGTAACAAATAATGTTGACTATAATGTGTTTGTTGCTAAAAAACAACATATTGTGCAACCTGAATTCATCAGTGACACATATGTGATGGAAAAGGATGATAACATTGTCACTCCTAATTCATCAGATATGAGTCATAATAGAGGAAAGGTTGACTAGTGATAGCTCCTAATTTATACGTGTTTTACCTATTAAATGTTCATAATAATTGCTAATTTTTAACTTGTTTTGAATAGATATGATGCTAAATTGCTTTAACCGTGTATTTTAGTGTTTATATGGAGCAAATGGTGAAAAGACACGAAAAGTGAGAAGAAATGAAGTAAAATATCGAAGAGTGAAAGTTTTAGACATGTTGCAATGTTTTCTCATTCAAACTCTTTTTTAGATGATTCAAAAGATCACGGAAAGAGGAAAAAGAGATATTTACTTTATGAGATGAAATACTCAAAAATTTGGAATTAGTTTGTTAGTTTATCTATTGGAAAGTACAGCTCATGATTTGGCCTTTCAAGTCATACTAAGCCAAAGTAATGTGTGTCGAGCTGAGTTGGACGAGCAAAGCAAGAAAGGGGCTTTGTTTGGGCTGGTTTTGACGTGGAGGACAAGAAGGAAATATTGATTTGTCCCTTTCGATATATTATACATTCGATAGATAGAAGATTGACTAATTTTTTGGGAGTTAATTGAGACACTCACATTATTTATTTCCACACTTCAATGTACAACTTGCAGAAGCAGCATATAAAAATGTACAATTGATTAATGCATAGTTCGAAGTGTGCAATTAAAAATTTATGAAAATTGTCCTTGGGTCGGTCGTTACTTAACGAAAGTTAAGAAACGACCGCTAGTAATGACCGCTAGTAACTACCGTAAACTTATTATTTTTTTAGCAATTTACAAAATAGCCATTGGGGTTATCGGTCCGTTGTAGCGTTAGTCCCTCGCGCTCTGTGGAGGAGCGTGGGTAACCCACCCTGTTCTTGCACATTTGTGTAGTGGATGACCAGAAAAAATTCGTCTGAAATCGTATCACCATTTTCCAATCCCGAACGCGCCTTTCGCACACTTAGTAAGAAAAAAAAGTAGTTGAATCCGAAGGAATCTCTCAAAAGGATTCGGTATTCGAGTCTGTGTTAGAATATGAATTTCAAACAAAAGATGAGGAAGACATGGGAGACGATAACCGCATGATGGCCGATCTAGCCAAAACTACTCGAACGGGAGCGAGTTCCGCAATCACTTATCCCGCACTCATGGTCGAAAACTTTGAAATTAAGGGTCAATTCTTGCATATCATCTTTAATCCATGCTAATTCAGTGGCGCTTTAGGAGAAGGCGTGAATGATCACATCCACACATTCTTGGGAATTTGCGAGCTTTTTAAAATCAAGGATGTTGATGGAGACACATATAAGCTTCGCGTATTTCCATTCACTCTTATGAGCACTCCTAAAGAATGGCTAAAGTCAAATGCACCAGGTTCCATGACCATTAGGAACAAATGCAGGAGGAATTATTAGCCTAATTTTCTCCACCCGCTTTATCTGAAAAGCTACTTACTGAAATCACTAATTTTGTTCAAATGTTACATGAAACACTCTATGAGGCTTGGGAACAACTGAAAAAGTATCTTCGTTAATGCCCTCTACATGGTCTCAGTAAGCATAAGATCGTGCAAACTTTTTATAAAGGTATCGATAAACCTAGAGAAACACAATTGACAACTCAGCTGGAAGGACAATCATGCATAAGACTCCCACTGAAGATTATAAATTGATCGAAGACATCGCGATTCATATGCATGAGTGGTATGCACCACAAGATGGAGTGATCAGAAGAGCTACGGTTAAAATTGTTTAAGCTAATGGGGTGAGAGAAATAGCCGCTGGTACGTGTTTAAATACACATACCTTTGACCATTAAAAATGAGCTTAATTGACCAAAAATGTACCAAAAATACATTGTATTTTATGTTTTGCATTTGTATTGCGCAGGTAACGGATATCTAAGAAAAGGACAAAAACAAAGCCAAAACGACAAAACCGAGCACGAGAACGGAAAGTGTGTGAAAGAAAAGTCAAGTCAAAGCCAAAAGTCAAAAAGTCAAAGCTAAAGTCAATCAAGAAAAGTCAAAGTCAAAATCGAGGCTGAAACCGATAAAATACTTAATGGGCCAACCCGCACCCATCTAATGGGCCGGGTCAGCCCATTAAGGCATTTTATGAAAACCATTTCAATGAACAAGGCCCAATACCCTTTAATCTTATAACTGGCCCAAAACAGTTAACTAAGCCCAATCACTTTAACTGCCTGTTAGCCCATAACACCCTTTTAACCTTAACAACCATTAGTTCAGGGACTACATTTGCAAACACACTTATATCCCTCAAGGACCAAAATTGCCAACTCTGTTAAATTTTTACACCACAAGGACCATCCTTGTAATGACACCATACAACATGGAGGACTTTTATTGCCATAACCCTAAACCTTTCACCCCTGAACCTAATTAAACCCAAAACCCGCCAAAAACCCCACGTCACTGTTCATCATCTCATTTACCTCTCTACCCGACACCCACGTGACTTTCCCCATAAAACCCCACCTCACTAGATACCAAAAACACCATGGCAATCCTAAAACACCCCATTGGACAAGAGCACAAGGACATTAATCAAGGGCTGTGACTGATTTGATTGTTGAACAAGTAAATTAAAGGGCCAAGATGAGCTTTTTGTTCTCCTCACACAACAAACACAGCAAGCACAACCCAAAGGAGCAACTCTCTCTAGAAACTTTCCAACCCACTTCTCTCTCTAGTTCTTGTATAATATCAAAGATTACTAGTATTCTTTAGCTATGATGAGACTTAGAGCTCTCTCACACAACAAACACAAGTTTAAAGACCTTGACAACCTATAAAAGAAAAGAAGACAGAGAAGAAAAAAGAAAGATGTAACTAGGAGTAGTGTAGTTATAGTTTTAAATTTATTTTTAAATGTCTTAATTTATGTTTTTTGTCTTTACATTTCAAAGTATTGTAACCTTTTAAAATTCTAATGAAAATTTCAGTTTTATGTTTAAGCAAATTCTGTTTTTATGCATTTAAGCTCATCCTCATTTACAAGTCATTTCTATAAGTTTTTCTAAGCTTATAGAAACTGTTTTATTAATATAAGTTCATATAATATCTCCTGTGAGTTTCATGTGTATTTGGAATTAAGAATTTGGGAATTTTGAGTTATTGGAAGATAATCTTAAAAAGGAAGAGCGTATGGTTTATTTTAGTTTGCTTATTGAATAAGCTGGGTAGGTAGAGCTTAATAGGTCTATGTTTACCCCTGTTTAGTGCAAGAGATCAAGGTACACTTTGTTTTCTCTTAAAATCTTTTCTAAGTGCTTATTTGCTTAAACTGATTATTGTTCTTTTGCTTATTTCAGTGCTTGATCTTGTGCTTTTATTATTGCTTTTTGCTTATTAGTCATTGCTTTTTATTTGTCTTTAAATTACTTTGCTTAGATTTTTGTTAATCAGCTTAAAATTTTAATTATAAAACTTAAAGGAGTGTTTGGCATAAGACCCAAAGTGGGTCAATACTTTTAAAAAGCCTTTTGGGTCATTTTGGAAATCTTGTACAAGCCTTTGTGAGTTGATTTTGATATGATTTTCCAAGTTTTTAAGTCTCTAAGTCTGTTTTTAAGTTTTGTCCAAAAGGGTTTTCAAAACTGTGTTCAAAAACAGTTTGGAATTAACTTATTTGATTAAGCTTCTAAAACCATCTCTTAAGAGTTGTTCATGAGCTTTTTTTAGTGTCCTAATGCAGTAGCATTGAGGTCTTTTGGTTTACTCTTGTTTTAGCCAAAATCTGTCAAGTCTATTTTATAAGTAAAAAATCCATTTTTTCAAATTCAAATTTAGTCTAGTATAAATTGTTTTTAGCTTTTAAAATTTTGAGCATAAGCTCATTAGTTTGCAAATTTTATCTATTTTTACTTAGTTTAGGTTTTAGTCTTATTTATCTTGCTTAAAATAAAGGCTGCAATAAGCCTTTTGTCCTTGAAAAATCCACATCAGCATGTGCTGAGTGAAAACAGCCTATTTCACAAGGCTTTTTCGTGGCTTAATTGACTTTCAAACCTTTTTCCAATTGTTGATTTTAACAGCTTATTGGTCAATCTTTTTAGGGGTATACCCCATTTAGCCATAAGGTTCCACTTGAGGGCTTAAAAATAAGCCCAAAAGTGCCCTTGTGGCTGTTTGCCTGCACTTTTTGCCCTTGTTGCTTATTTGATTATTTTTGCTTATCTGCTTATTTTTCCTGGCTTATTTCTTTTTAGACTTGCTTATTAGGTTTAGTAGATATTCTGTTTTGGCTTATTTTGCTTTTTAGCTAACTTATTAGTTCTAAAATTTTCAAACAGTTTAGCATTAAAGTCATTTAAAAAAAAAGAAGCAAATCTGTCACCAATTTTCAGCTTATTTCAGGCTTATTTTTAAGTTTTGTAAAAAGTTTATTTTTTAAAGTTGGTTATTTAGTTGTGTTTTACATAGGTGCAACAAGAAAATTAAAAAAATAGTTTTGAAAAAAAAGGAGACCCAAGGTTCGAACCCTGGACCTCCCCTTTATACGTCTCACACACACTCTCTACTACCAAAAGCGCCCTTGGGTCTTTTCTACCTAAGTCTACACACTTTATTCTTTTAACCCATTTTTCCCTTTTAAGCCATAAGCCACAATTTGCTTATTTCTGGCTTATTCAATAAGCCAATTTTCCTGCTTTTACTTTTCTTGCATTCTACTCTGTTTAAACTACTTTCTGTACTTTTTTCGTATTTTTCCAAAATTGTTTTCTATTTTTAATCATTTAATTTCTTTAAAACTGTTTTTAAATCATTAAAAATTAAATAAAAGTAAAAAAAAATATAATTTTTTTTTCAAATTTTTTTTTATCATTTAGGACCTAGGAAAAATAAATTTGCATTCGTAGGGTTAAAATTTTTGAATTTCGTTTTTTAAAGAACGGGTTTTGATCCCGTTCTCGTTTTCTTCGCGTTTTTAACTTTAAAAGCTTTCGTTTTTGGTTTAGTTTTCTTTGCTCTTACATTTGAGTCACTTAGGTCTTATTAAAGGTTATAAAATCATTATAGGTTTAAATTTTGATAATTTAGGTTTTAAGTCGCGTTCGTTTTTAATTCTCGTTAACGTCTTTAGCCCGTATCTTTAATTGCCTTTATTGTTTGCTTTCTTTTAGTTATTTTTTGCACTTTATTAGTAGAAATAGATTCCAAATCAAATCTTTGATCATTCAAGCATTGTTCACAAACCGATTCTCGATTTTCAAATTCATGCCTCGACGGGAAATGACCCGGGAGATTTTAGATATTGCTTTGGTCAAAAGTAATTTTGTGAAATCTTTTGGAATACGTATACTATATATTTGATATAATTACCCCTAAAAAGGTAGGTTATCAGTTTCCTTAATTTCTGAAAACCTTTTCAACAAAACATATGGACACTCTCCCTCGAAAAATACTGTATTTTCGATAAAACCTTTATGAGGGAGTTCCTCTTTGCACTTTTGAGTCCTTTATTTCTTTAGATACTTTTCACAAAGAGTACATCGATTTAAAGACCTTTTAAAATTGATTTTATCTTGAAAGTATCACATTTTAAAATTCGAATCGATTGTAACTCATTAACATGAGATCATTGACTTTTAAAACAACTTAATTTTATCTTTTAAGTACCACAAAAACATTTTGAAAAATATTCATCAATAACTCAAGTCAAAGAAGACTTCTCTTCTTTTTCAAAGATAAATGCACTGCAACGTACACTTTCTTTTCTTTAAAGCACGGGTTGTGCACTGAGATGTACACAAGCCATCAAATGAAGCTCGGGTTTCATACTGAAAATGTATGAAAGCCATTATATAAATCAAAAATCTTTTTGTATTTTCTATAAATTTTGGTATGAAAGAAAATATTTGTCTTTTCAAAAATTTATAAAAGAAAATCTCTTTGTATTTTTCTAAATTTTCTATATAAAAGAAAATCTTTTTTTTTAAAATTATAAAAGAAAATCTTTTTATATTTTCTAAAATTTATAAAAGAAAAACATTTTTTATTTTCTAAAATTTATTAACAAAAACATTTTGCGGTAAAGAATTTATGCTTCACGACTCATTATACCCAACATCTTGACTAAAAATTTAAATCGAGCTTCAGGCAGAGATTTCGTGAATAAATCTGCAAGTTGATATTCAGTACCAACGGAATATAACTCTATTTTTCCTTTTTCAACATGATCCTTGATAAAATGATACCTCACATCAATGTGTTTTGTTCGAGTGTGATGTATTGGATTACACGAGATTACAATCGCACTTTGTGAATCACAGTAAATTGAAACTTTGTGGTAGAAGAATCCACAGTCAGTCAATTGATTACACATCCACAATACTTGAGCACATCAGCCAGAAACAGCAACATATTCAAATTCGGCTGTAGAAATAGACACACAGTTTTGCTTCTTTGACGACCAACACACCAACTTGTCACCTAAAAATTAAACACTGCCAGATGTACTTTTTCGATCTAAGTGACATCCTGCATGGTCTGCGTCTAAATAGGCAGTTAGATCAAAGCCAAAATCTTTCGAATACCAAAGGCCTAAATTAATAGTCCCTTTGAGTTATCGAAAGATCCTTTTGACTGCTAACACATGATGTTCATTTGGATTTGCCTGATATCTAGTACACATACATGTTGCAAACATTATATTTGGCCTACTTGAAGCAAGATACATCAACGATCCAATCATGCTATGATAATTAGTATGATCAACTGGTTTTCCAACTAAATCAAGTTTGATTTTAGCTTGTTCAACCATGGGAGTGGGAACCGTATCACAATTTTCCATTCCAAATCTTTTCAAAATATCAAGAATATATTTGGATTGATTTATGCAAATCCCATTTTCAAATTGATTTACTTGAAGCCCAAGAAAGAATTTCATTTCTCCCATCATACTCATTTCAAAATATCAAGAATATATTTGGATTGATTTACCCTTCTTTTTAATGAAAAGAGTAGGATCAATTAAACCTTTTTGGAAACCGCTGTTGATCAAGAACTTTGAAAGAACGTCGTACCATGCCCAATGTGCTTGTTTCAAACCATACAAAGCTTTGTCGAGAGCATACATATGATCTGGATACTTGATATGTGTGAAAACACATATCCGTTTTATATCAAAAATAGCCCTAAAAATTGTGCTTTAAATGCTTGAATATTGCTTGTTTTGTCTTTATGATTGTGTAGGTACGAATAAAGCAAAAATCACAAGAAAACGGTCAAAACCGGACAAACACGAACACGGGAACGGAAGAGCACGTAGAGAGCCGGAAGTTTTCTACAAAAAGGTCAAAAAGTCAGCAGTGGTCAACCCTCAGTCAACCCTTGGTCAAAGTCACAACA
Source organism: Tanacetum coccineum (assembly GCA_026074375.1). Classification (NCBI taxonomy): domain Eukaryota; kingdom Viridiplantae; phylum Streptophyta; class Magnoliopsida; order Asterales; family Asteraceae; genus Tanacetum; species Tanacetum coccineum. The sequence continues at coordinate 24,978 of BQNB010057084.1, forward strand.
AGACAATATTCCAAAGTTACCAAACAGTCCTTCATATATTTCCAAATTGCAAAAATACCCTTTAAGCCCTAACGGTTGTTATCTCTTTATAATATAAGATATAACACTTGTTATCTATTTATAACACAAAAACAAACCCTGGCCCAAATCCTAAATACCCGGCCCAAAAGTCAAACAACCACTTATAAGTAAAAGAGGGCGGGAGAAACAGTTTTTACTGTTCATCTCCTTCCCCAAATTACCACGGGTCAAAAAGAGAGGGAAAATGTAGATTAATGACGTGGAAGTACAATTCAAGTGATATAGTACTCGTTGGCAGAGAGAAACGTTACCCAAGCCCTCTCATTGGTGGAAACCCACAAAGGGAATGCCACGGTGGATTGTGAGGAAACACAAGGGATGAGTAATTTACACATGAGGAACACACAGAAGAAGCACATCTTGTCATATCATGGATTGCCACGCTGGCAATCCGTGTGAGCTAAAAGATAATCCAAGGGCTTACAATTGACATCCAATGATTGAAAAGGATCCAAGGACTAAGAGGCAAGGGGGTGTCTAACTGAATTTGGAGCTTAGAACCTTCATTGTGCAGCTATAAATAATCCCTCTCCTCACTCTCATAATGTATCTAGGAGTAGGATTAGCTTAGGTAGCTTATTGTAGCTTATTTTCAGTTTTTAAAGTTTAATTACATGTAATCTTCTTTTTAAGCCTTGTACTCAATTTAATTTTCAATATAATCTCAGTTTCATTTACTTTTGAGTATTAATCCAAGTTTTACTTTAAGCTAATTTTGTTCATAATCTCTTGATAAGCTCTCATAAGCTCTCCTTGCTACTCTTAAGCTCATTATACTCAGTTAAGCTTTTAAAAGCTTAACTGAGCTTTTGTTACTCAAATTTCACCTTAAAATTACCTAAGCTTCAAATATGGATGATAAGCTAACTTTGGATGAGCTTATGGCCCTTACCAGCTTGTCTATGACAAGCTGGAGCTTGTAGAATAGCTCAATAAGAGCATATTGTGCTGAGATCCAAGGTACAATTCATAATTTTATTTCAAAAGCTTAATTTCTGTTTTACTTGCTTATCTGCTTATTTTTGCTTAAAAGTAGCTTATTAGTTCTTATTTCTGCTTAGCCTTGCTTAATTTAGTTTATTCAAACTAGTTTTAGCTTCTAGTAATTTGTTTTCAAGTTTTCAATAGGTTTAGGCTAAAACTGTCAAAAATATAAAAATTGCATAGTAGGTAGCTTATTGATTCTGGCTTATTTGATAGTTGTTACATGTTCATTAGTTTAGTAGGAAGCTTTTTGATATCTGGTATTGTAGTCTTTAAGCCTTTATTTTCATTTTAATAAGCTTAATTGAATTTGAATATCCATAAGGGGGTGTTTGGCATAGCAGTCTAACCACAAGTTAGAACTGCTTGTGGCCTTTGTGGTCTTTGATATTTGTTTTAATCTTCAATCTAAGTCTGTTTAAACTAGGATTAATAGTAGGATTAGGTAAAAATAGTTTTTCATAAGTAGATTTAAAATAAGTTTAAATCTATCAGGTTTTGACTTTCCTACTGGGTAGAATAAGAATAAATTTTGACCCGATCGAGCGTGTTGAGCTCTAGCTTGTTCCTTAACATTTAGACTAAGCATTCGCGGATCTTCACGAAGAACGAAAAATGATAGAGTTAAGTATGAGTTGGATGCTAAACAAGGATTATTTGGAAATCTTACAAGCTCATGTGTGTTATTTGTGGCTTTTTCTCCCATAAGCTCCTATCCGGACTAATAATACGTGCTATTTTTTAAAATTAAACTTAAATCAACAATTTTTGAATTTGAAATGTAGTAAATATCAATAATTTTAGTATTAGTTCAAATTTTTACTTAATTTTTCCAAAAAGAAGTCTTTTCTATATATCGCAAAATAAAGTGAAAAATTAAAAAATTGAAAAAATGAAAAAAATGATGAACAAATGATGAGTAATAATTATAAAGTGTGGGCTAATAAAAGTTTACTGCCTCTTGCCAGCTCACAACCGATGTGGCAGTCTTCTAAAGAAAGCCCATAGTAAGAATAATAATCCGAGACTGATTAAAGTTTGCTGCATCTTGCCGGCTCACAACCGATGTTGCAGCCTTCTAAAAGGTCGAGGATTACGATTGCATCATGGTAATGTTAAGTGTGAATAAGTATGATTTAATAAATATAGGGAAAATCTCTTTTTCTTAAATTTAAATATTCTTTTGAACTAAGACTATTTCATGATTACATTAAATAAGCTATGTATAAACGAGAAACCTAAGAGTTTTTGAAACCGAAGGTCAGTGAGTCTCAATACTAGTCTCTGTGGGGTGTCAAAAGCCTGGTCACTTAGCCGCGAGGTTGGGATGTGCCGAGACGAAAGTCGCTACATGGGATGATCTCGCCTTCAAACTCATTATTCTCGGGTGGAACGTGAAGTATAGAATTTTGCAAAACATTAATCCATGGTTGAAATTCGAAATGGCACACTCACCTAATATATATAATAATTGTCAGGAGTGAAAAGTTCACAAGTTACAAATATGAGTAGTGTTAGCATCTTAACTTATATTTAGCGATGATTTTGTTTTGTGCTTGGTTTGGAATAAGTGAAAAGTCGGGGATGATGAATTTATCTTTTTGAGCATTTTAGGAATGAAATGTTTCTTATTCTATGATCCCTAAAGTTATAAAAATAACGAAAGTCAAATAAGTTAGATAGTTGCTTAAAAAGAAAAGTATAAAAAAATGAAAAAAGGAAAAATACAAAAATATTAGTGGTAGTTAGTGTAAATATGTAAAAATAGTAAAAACGGGGCTTTTCAAAGCTATTGATTCTTTATTTCCCCTCGAAGAACACTTAGCTAGTTTTCAAGGTTATTAGTCGAGGGGGATCGAGATTCTTGGTGTTCTTAAGTGTTTACGTATAGCATTGTGTGAGGACACGGCAATATCTTAGTATGAGGGATTTTGGTACGTGTTTAAATACACATACCTTTGACCATTTAAAACGAGCTTAATTGACCAAAAACGTACCAAAAATACATTGTATTTGTATGTTTTGCATTTGTATTGTGTAGGTAACGGATATCTAAGAAAAAGACAAAAACAAAGCCAAAACGACAAAACCGAGCACGAGAACAGAAAGTGCGTGAAAGAAAAGTCAAGTCAAAGCCAAAAGTCAAAAAGTCAAAGCTAAAGTCAACGAAGAAAAGTCAAAGTCAAAACCGAGGCCGAAACCGATAAAATACTTAATGGGCCAACCCGCACCCATCTAATGGGCAAGGACCCATTAAGGCATTTTATGAAAACCATTTCAATGAACAAGGCCCAATACCCTTTAATCTTATAACTGGCCCAAAACAGTTAACTAAGCCCAATCACTTTAACTGCATGTTAGTCCATAACACCCTTTTAACCTTAACAGCTATTAGTTCAGGGACTACATTTGCAAACACACTTATATCTCTCATGGACCAAAATTGCCAACTCTGTTAAATTTTTACACTACAAGGACCATCCTTATAATGACACCATACAACATGGAGGACTTTTATTGCCATAACCCCAAACCTTTCACCCCTGAACCTAATTAAACCCAAAACCCTCCAAAAACCCCACGTCACTGTTCATCATCTCCTTTACCTCTCTACCTCACACCCACCTGAGTTTCCCCATCAAACCCCACCTCACTTGATACCAAAAACATCATGGCAATCCTAAAACACCCCATTAGACAAGAGCACAAGGACATTAATCAAGGGCTATGATTGATTTGATTGTTGATCAAGTAAATTGAAGGGCCAAGATGAGCTTTTTGTTCTCCTCACACAACAAACACAGCAAGCACAACCCAAAGGAGCAAGTTCAGATATAAAAGAAAAGAAGCACAAGTCTTAAAAGAGTAGTTTTTTAGTTTCTTTTTAGTTGTAGCTTAAAATTATTTTAATGTAATTTTTTTAAAGCATTGTACTCTTTTATTATTAATGAAAGTTTGATTTTTAGTTTCATTCAAGTGTTCTTTAAGTTTAAGTTTTATTTGTTCAGTTTTACAAATTTGATTTGCAATATTGTTGGAAAATATTCAAGTCTGTTTTTTTTAAGTTTATAAGCTATAAGATTACACAAATAAGCTTCTAAATAGCTTATTTATGTAAACTGCTCACTCACTAAAAGGTCACTCAAAAAGGGTCAAATCTTAAAGGAGTTGTTGTTTTTGGCTTATTGTGGATGATAAGCTAAAATGGATGGCTTATTGGGTTTATAGAGCTTATGGTAAGCTATAGGATTGGATTTGAGTGCTTAAATCATTGCCAAAAGCTTGGACCCTTGTGAGTTTTCAATTTTCTCATTTTTCTTCATTTTACTGTTTAATTGCTTATTTACTGTTACTTTTAGCTTATTTGTATTTATTATTGTTGTTTATGCTTGTTGATGTTTGTTATTTGCTTTTATGCCTTTAGTTTAAGTCTTTGTGCTAAACGGTCAAGTATTGCCTTTAAAGTGCTTATTATTCTTTTGCTTATTTCAGTGCTTGATCTTGTGCTTTTATTACTGTTTTTTGCTTATTAGTTATTGCTTTTTATTTGTCTTTAAATTACTTTGCTTAGATTTTTGTTAATCAGCTTAAAATTTTAATTATAAAACTTAAAGGGGTTTTTGGCATAAGACCCAAAGTGGGTAAAAAACTTGTAAAAAGCCTTTTGGGTCATTTTGGAAATCTTGTACAAGCCTTTGTGAGTTGATTTTGATCTCATTTTCCAAGTTTTTAAGTCTCTAAGTTTGTTTTTAAGTTTTGTCAAAAAGGGTTTTCAAAACTGTGTTCAAAAACAGTTTGGAAATAGCTTATTTGATTAAGCTTCTAAAACCATCTCTTAAGAGTTGTTCATGTGCTCTTTTTAGTGTCCTAATGCAGTATCATTGAGGTCTTTTAGTTTACCTGTCAAGTCCATTTTCTAAGTAAAAAATCCATTTTTTTAAAATTCAAATTTAGTCTAGTATAAATTGTTTTTAGCTTTTGAAATTTTGAGCATAAGCTCATTAGTTGGAAAATTTTATCTGTTTTTACTTAGTTTAGGTTTTAGTCTTATTTATCTTGCTTAAAATCAAGGCTGTAATAAGCCTTTTGTCCTTGAAAAATCCACATCAGCATGTGCTGAGTGCAAACAGCCTATTTCACAAGGCTTTTTCATGGCTTAATTGACTTTCAAACCTTTTTCCAATTGTTGATTTTAACAGCTTATTGGTCAATCTTTTTAGGGGTATACCCCATTTAGCCATAAGGTTCCACTTGAGGGCCTATTTTTCAGTTTTGTAACAATTTTATTTTTTTAAAGTTGGTTATTTAGTTGTGTTTTACATAGGTGCAACAAGAGAATTAAAAAAAATAGTTTTGAAAAAAAAGAGACCCAAGGTTCGAACCCTGGACCTCCCCTTTATACGTCCCACACACACTCTCTACTACCAAAAGCGCCCTTAGGTCTTTTCTGCCTAAGTCTACACACTTTATTCTTTTAACCCATTTTTCCCTTTTAAGCCATAAGCCACAGTTTGCTTATTTCTGGCTTATTCAATAAGCCAATTTTCTTGCTTTTGTTTTTCTTGCATTCTACTCTGTTTAAACTACTTTCTGTAATTTTTTCGTATTTTTCCAAAATTGTTTTCTATTTTTAATCATTTAATTTCTTTATAACTATTTTTAATTCATTAAAAATTAAATAAAAGTCAAAAAAATATAATTTTTTTTTTCAAAATTTTCTTTTATCATTTAGGACCTAGGAAAAATAAATTTGCAATCGTAGGGTTAAAATTTTAGAATTTCGTTTTTTTTAAAGAACGGGTTTTGATCCCATTTACGTTTTTCGTGTTTTTAAGCTTTAAACGCTTTCGTTTTTGGTTTAGTTTTATTAGTTCTTGCATTTTAGTCACTTAGGGTTTATTAAAAGTTAAGAAATCATTTTAGGTTTAAATTTTGATACATTAGTTTTTTTTAGTTGCGTTTTTACGTTCCCGTTTACGTTTTTAAATTCGTTATTGCATTCGTTTTTAGTTTAGATTGCCTTTTAGTTGCTTTTTCCCGTCAAATTTTAAAACCCAATCAAAATCTTTGTTCCATTCAAACATCAAATATCAAACCGACAAACGATTTTCCATTGCATTCCTCGTTGGGAAACGACCTGGGAGATTATAGATATTGCTTTGGTCAAAAGTAATTTCTTTGAATATTTTGGAATACATATACTATATATTTGATATAATTACCCCTGAAAAGGTGATTATCAGCCGCCTTAACTAATCAGATTGGTATGTTCAATAAGAAGTTTGAGAAGCTGAATGCTACCATCGTTGCAATGCAAGTATGATGTGAGTGTTGTGGTGGTCCTCATTTGAAAAAGGATTGTGATGACAAACCAATGAGCTCATACGAGGATGCTTGTTGGGTAAACCAAAGACAAGGAAAATTTTCAAGCTGGTGGGTCAAACAGCAACACCTTGTCATATAAGCAAGGTCCTCCGAGATTCTACGAGGACAACCGCACACCATTCCAAAAACATCAACAACAAAATATTGAAAAGCAGTCCAATTTCAAAGAATTGATGACTTAATACATCGTTGGACAAAATGCTATTATAAAGGATCAACAAGCCTCAATTCAAGAATTGAAAAACTAAATGGGTCAAATTTTAAAGTTGTTATCTCAAAGCCAACCAGGAAGCTTACCAAGTAACACGAAACTAATCTAAATGCACATGTGAATGTTGTTACAACCAAAAGTGGTAAGCAAACTACTCATCCTCCTTTCCCATCTAATGAAAATGTTGTCAAACCAGTAAACCAATAGGGAAATGACAAGGTGAAATCCTAAAGCTCTCTAAGCATAACACATGTCAAAATTCTTCAACCGTACGAACAAACTCTTCCATATCCTGGAAGGTACAGGACAGAAAAGGAGGCAGAATAGTATGGTAAGTTCCTTGACCTATTCAAACAACTTCATATCAACTTTCCATTTGTTGAGGCCCTTTCACAAATGTCAAAAAATGCGAAATTATTAAAGTACCTCATAACCAATAAAAAGAAGTTAGAGTACTTCTCTACTGCCATAATGAGTGAGAATGTTTCGCTATTTTGGATGGAAAATTACCAAAGAAAATGTTTGATCCTGGAAGTTTCACCATCCAATGCCTAATCAGAAACTTAAGTGTGCGTAATGCTTTGGCAGATTTAGGAGCTAGCATCAATTTAATGCCTTACTCGATGTATGCCAAGCTTGGTCTTGGTGAACCAAAACCGACATGAATGACCATTCAACTCGCAGATTGGTCGATTAAATATCCGCGAAGAATCATGGAGAACTTGTTGGTTAAGGTTGACCGATTTGTGTTTCTGGTGGATTTCGCCATATTAGACATGGATGAGGATAGAAAAGTTCCTCTCATCCTAGATCGACCATTTTTGTCCACATCTCGTTATTTAGTAGATGTCTGTGAGAAGAAAATGACTCTACGGGTAGATGATGAAGAGATAATATTCTATATTAACAAATCTATGGAATATTCTCCTAAGCATGATGACACTCTTTATTACATCGATACAATTGAGTCTCTTGTTGATGAATATATTCAAGGAATTTTTGAAGAAGACTTGTTTAACACCAATTTTATTGGAGGAGGGGATATGAACATGAGTATTAAAGAGGTTCTTGAAGAACTAGCATACTTGATAGAGAATGATCCATCTTCAAGGTCAAACAAGGAAGACGAGATTAAAAGCTATACATGACGGAAACCAAAGACGTATTTTGAAGAGCGTCTAGTTCTTGAACTCAAGTACCTCTCGCCACATTTAGAATATGCTTTTCTCGAAAGTGAATCAAAGCTATGTGTTATTATATCGTCTGATTTAACAGGAAATGAGAAAGAAAAGCTTATTGCAGTGTTGAAGGTGAACAAAGAAGCTATTGTATGGAAAAATATATGATATAAAAGGTATAAATCCTTCCTACTGCGCCTACAAAATCATTCTTGTAGATGAGTACAAACCAGTGGTGCAACCACAACGAAGAATCAATCCAAAGGTTTAAGATGTTGTAAAACTAGTAGTGATTTAAGCTTCTAGATGCAGGAATGATTTACCTCATCTCTGATAGTTCATAGGTAAGTCCCGTGCACGTGGTTAACTGTTGTCACCAATGAAAAGAATGAGTTGATTCCGACATGAACGATGACTGGTTGGAGAGTCTGTATCGATTACAAGCGATTAAATGATGCCATAAGAAAGGACCATTTCCCTTTACCTTTCATTGATCAAATGATTGAACGTGTTAATACAAATAAGCCGTAAAAACGTTTATTTATATTTCACGATCTATCCGTGTTTTGTCGATGATAATCATAAAATCATTAAAAGTATAAAAATAAAGTTTATATGTTTTAAACTAATAGTTTTCTAACTCAATATCCATCATATATCATACTCATCATTTATCATACATCATTCTCTTATATCAACCAAGTTACTTTCCTTCAAAATAAAATCATAAAAATATCTACATGTTTTTTATTTTAAATATGTCACTTACACATTTAATCAACCTTGGACTTTTTATTTTCAAACATTCTAAACAAAGTAAATTATACACTTCCTCTTAACAAAACAACAAAAATATACTTACACCTTTTTATTTATATTTCTAAAAACAAATTGTGTTACTTACATAAATTTAAATAAGCAAACAAAAGTAACTTTACAAATTGTTATTTACCTCATGCATGACATCACCTAAATCTTAGAAAGATCTTAAAAGATTATAAAAGATTTTTTAATTAAAAATTCATATTTGCATTACCAATCACCCGGCACCCTTAGATTACACTGGCCGGTACCCTTCTAGGAAGGTACCGCCTGAACTGGTGAATAATAAATGTTTGGTACCATTGGTTTACACTAGCCGGTACCCTTCTAGGAAGGTACCACAAGAACCGGTGAACAGTGCCAAGTTTTGCCTATAAATAGCAAGACACTTATCTTGTTTTAGGCATCTAATTTTTTTCACACATTCTCTCTTGCATTCACTAATCTTTGATCTCAGATCAAGATCTCTCACATGTTTTAGTATTGGTGATTTTCTAAATAGGAGAAGATGTAACCAAGTTGTGCATATGGGATCAAGCCTCAAGTTCACTTTCTGCAAGCATCTCTCATTTCATCAAGATCTATCTACTGATTTTAGATCATCATTCATTCGTTACATTCATCAAACAACCACCTTGTAATATATAGAGTGTATATAGGTAAATTCTAGCGGGGTTAGAATATAGTATTTAGCTTTGTGTTGAAAGAGGTATAAGTGATGTAAGGTTACTTTTACCCGTGTTAGAACTCGGTATGTAGCTTTGTACCGAATAAAAGTGTAAGCGACTTAGGGTTGACTCTACTAGTGTTAGGACTCGATATTACCGGATAAAAGTGTAAACAACGTTGTGAGGCTTCTCTGCCAAAGTAAGGAGCTTGTGGATGTAGTGTTTATGAACTCTCAAGTTGGGTACTCGAGGAGTAGAGTAGGGCAAGGAAGGAAGACCTTAGTGGATCATCATAATTGTGGAAACTAGAAGGGGGGAGGGTTGAATAGTTTACACGTTTGTTTTACGTTTTAAAAGTTTACTTTCAAAAATGTTTAGATCCGAGTTATAGGTTCAACCAATTAACAATATGAACAAGTAATAACTATCTAAACTAAAACTAGATAACAACAATCATAATATAAAGAGATATGGAAAGAAACGACCAAACCAAGACACTAAGATTTTATAGTGGTTCGGCTACAAAGCACCTCTTCGCCCTAATCCACTCCCCAGGTATCCGACTTGAGATTTCACTATGTCAACAAGCTCCCTTTAGGCGGAGAAAATCGTTTACACGTCGCTTACGTTATTTTCTGACACTAAGCTAAATGTCGAGTCCTAATCTTAGATAGAACCAATCTACCACTACACAAGATATACACACTCACAAGATCTACACAATCGGATCTACATAATATTCGAATCACACAAATACACAAGATAAATACAATAGAGGTTTGTTACTTAGAAGAAAAGAGGAGAGATCACTAATTAACATTTCGTTTCTTGACGAATACGAGTTTTCTTCTCTTGCGCTTTAAATAGAGAGAAAAGAGATGAGAAGAAGAGATTAGATCACTTGAAACAAGATCTAAGTATGTTACTAATCAAGAGTTTTAGTGAGAGAAATAAATTTTAAAGAGAGAAAGAAGAGACTGAAAAATTTCGTGCAAAGAGGTATAATTACAGCAAGGGGTGGATCAGTATTTATAGACAGGAAAAGCCAACGGTAACTGGTGGGAGTTCCGGCGGTCCCATATATATAAGAGGGCCGCCAGGCCTATAACGGGGCCGCCACCTAAACTCTGCTCCCTTTTTTGTGTTTTTGTGGGGAAAGTTGTATCTGGTGTAGAAGCTTTCGTTTTGGGGGGAAAATTTGAATTTCAAATTTTATGTTTTTAATAAAACTTTTCTTTTAATTAGAAAATATTTTGTATAATTAATTTTGTGAAAATCTTTTGTAAAAATGTAATAGATGAGAGAAAAATATTTTCTTGATCACTAATCATGCTTAATGATTTGTTTGTTCATACCTTAAGTGTCCACTAATCTTAGGATTGGAATT
>BQNB010057085.1:0-38372 GCA_026074375.1 Tanacetum coccineum
AAAAAATAACTTGTATATTTAAAGTGTAATTAAACTTTTGTAAAGTAAAATGTCTAGTTGAGTGCTTGTCAAAATAAAGTTTACTTGTTTAAATAAAATACTTGTAGATGCAAATGTGAAATGAGGTTTGATCATAATGCAACATAACAAACATGTACGAACATGTGTTGTAACATACGAGGATTCGAGATGTCGAGAGTTGTTGATGTATGTTGAGGCAAAATATGATGACGAGTAACTTGTACATTTTACGTTATGTATTACAAGTTACATGTTTGTCATTATCAAAACAAAAGAGAACGTGTAGATTAAATATCGTAATATTTGCACTAACAAATAAGATACAGGTCAATAAGATACGATTTTATGTTTGATTCATAATGTGGCCACTGCAAATAATAAATATTTCTTACGGTGGTTAGTTTGCAGAAAGAATCATGTTAAGGTACTTGCTTTTTGTGTGTGTAGGTTAATACATTATGTGACAATGCGAAGGAGATACAGATGTTGTTTACAAGGATGTATTACTTCGTATGGTGGGAATTATTCAAATTCAACAACCAATGTTGTTTACGAGGAAGTATTAGTTCGTATTTGAATGTTTTACTATGTTTCGTATGTCAAGAATATTCGTTTTATATCAAGGTTTTCTATACCGAATGATACTTTTTAAACTCATTACTTTGTTTTATATTATCTGGTAACTATTAATTTGTTTTATACTTTGCATAGACATACACAAAACATACACGTAAGATTTACAATGTAGTAAAATAAAGCTAGCCCGCCCATCGGGCAGGCTATGTAGCTAGTTTACTATAAGTTTATCCTGATGCAATTGATGTATCATGAAGCATCCTTTTTTAGCTGATGTTAGTAATTTAACTTATATCACACGTCTCCTGATCTACTATAAGGTTTTACCACTGATCAAAGAGCGAGCTGCCAGTAGGTTAAATTTCCGCACGTTTTAGTTAACACCTGAATAACCATTAGATCTTGCAGAAAGATATTTGTATTTCAATGTAAAGTTTGGATGAATCTGTTTTGCAATTACTATTCTCATGATTATTATGTATTTAACAAAGATAGGAATTACCAGTACCATGTTATACATATCGAACATTTAAATATTAAGATTACCACTTTAAAAAAAGAAAATTTGTAGGAAGCAATGCTATTAAGACTACGCACAATAGGGGACGTCGACCAAGTCGGTCGGGCTACCCCGACGCATCCCCCCTAGTGAAGGTGATCGTCGGCGTCGCCCAAGGGAAATTTAGAAATGTTGGTCGCTTAGTCGACCAGTTCGGAGAGAAGGTTTGTGTGTAGGGTGTTTAATTAAATGAGTTTTTAGGTATTTTTTGGTGGTGATCTCAATCTTCTTATTACACCAAGTTGGTCACCTATCGGTCTAGGAGAGGTAGGAAAAATGTCGGTCTCCTGGGCACCCTATTGAAGCCCAACCTAACATTTAAAACCCCCATCGAGTATAGACCCATATTATATATTCGAATAAATCCAATGTTTGGCAATCACAAAAAAATGCATAACCACTTACCGAGTAGAAATTAGCTAACAATTTTAGCAAATTAGTATAATAAATGGCTTCCAAAACGTGCGGAAATTTCATTAAAGACTATTAGTAAATGCGACACTATTAAAGACTACATAACCAAGGAGACATTCCCTGAATAACCGTGACACTTATGCCTATAGTGTTCTTGTCACAAAACTACTAAAATTTCATTAAAGACTATTATAACATTCAAGTTATAAATGGCTCAATATTAATGTAGGCCCAATGTAAATATATAATTGGTTGAACATTCAAGTTATAATGACTATTATAACTTCACTGAAGATTAAGGGTGTGTTTGTTTTTACCAAAAACATCTGAACCGCATCTGACGTGTGACCGGTCAAACGCGATCAGACGTAAAGCTTGTTTGTTTTTTCGTTTAGATTCAGACGCGGTAAGATTTATTTTGTCTGACCGAGTAAGACTTTGTGAGCAACTCTGACTACCTCTTAACCCTTCAAAAATTTCACCCCAAAAGCATCAAATATAGTTTGAATCAAGAAACTAATGAGAGTTTGACTGTGTTTTTAAGAAGCAGTCACATGCGTGTTGAAGAAAATGATAAGTTATAAGAGAGAGAGAAAAAAAAATTAATATTAAAATTAACTGATACGTAGTACTACAAGTATATAAAGTCACGTGAGAATTAAATGGTAAAAACATGAGTTATGGTTGCCTAGAAAACCATGAAAGTTTTTTTTAATAACTATTTTGTCAAAAAAGGGTTTATTTTTAGTTTTTGTCATTTAATATAGAGTAGTTTTTATTTTTAGTTTTTGTTCGGGTAATATACGAATAAATTGTAAATCGAAACCGAACCAAACTTATAATAAATAGAATTTGTTAAAATCAAATCGACCCGAATTAAATATTCGGTTCTCGATTTGGATATGATTTCGGTAAAATGAAAACCGAACTGAATCAAAAACGTATTCAAATAAATGTTTTTTATATAATATTATATTAAAACCGAACTAGCTGAACTGAAATAGAAAGAAGAAAATGAAAGAAATAAAAGGAGAAGATGACGGATAACATAAAAGTACTTGTGTCACTTTTCTGGAAAATGTATACTTTTTCTTGGTGCAATACAACTGTACATGTATTTTTAAATTTGCAAAAAATGTATACATGTTTATGCAAATCAAAGACACATTGGAATGTGGTTTAACAAGTACATTAATTTGGTTATCATTAATAAACTCGACCCGATAATCTATTTAATGATTTATTATTACGTTAAGAGTTTTTAGATGGATAGGTTACCAAACTATCAACTTTTGTTCGCCTAAGTTACTAATCTTTTTTTTGTTCAATCGGGTTACTGGACTATCGAAACCGGTTAAATTTAGTATCGAACTATTGGTGACTAGTTGCTAGTGTTAAATCCCGGTTACATTGCCAGCGTGGCATTTGACTTTTGATACAAATAAGTTACTCAACTTTGCAAATTTATTCACTTAAGTTACTAAACTTGATCTCGATCGCTTTAGCTCTGCATTCATACAACAATTGCGCACCATTCTCCATGTTGTGAATCGAATAAATGCTTCACTTGTTTCATACATAAAATCATCATATTACTTTTTATATTCTTGGTTGATATTCTAAAAAGTTCTATGTAAGAATGAACATGCAGTCGTTGATCGTTGGTTGATATTCTTGGCTCAAACTTGCGCACTATTCGACTATTCGTAACCTTATTAGTATGTACCCGTTCCAAAATCTAAAAATAGTCATACATATCTACATAAACTCTTTTGCTTTTATAACTCCCAACGTCAAAATAGAAATATGGGGGATATTTTCAGAATATAGAAATATGATAATAACATCTTTTCAATAATTATATGTTGAGACGTGGGTATGTTTGGCAAAAGTAACTGTTGCTGGAACTGGAGATGGAGCTGTAGATGGAGATGGTGATGGAGATTATGAAAAGAGATTATTTTTATAAGTTGCATAAAGTAGCATTTGATTTTAAGAGATTATGATTTTTTTTATAATCTCTTATAATTTTGCCTACCAAACGAAGCTTATATTTTAAGTAACTTATTTTTCAAAAAAATAAGCATAATCTCTTGACGATCTTGTGTGCCAAACATGTCCGTATACATCACAATATCACATGCTTATCCCTCTAAAATTATGTTTCGGGTTCTGGGCTTGGCCGATACTTAATTATAAGGTCACAAATTCATTTAAATCACCATACAAGTCCATGTTATATTTAATCAATATGTATAATTGTTTTTTTTGGAACAACAATTTATTCAAACATAAAACTAGCAAGGAGCTAGAATTACAAAGTTACAAGATATGGGTTTTTTAGCCAATCATTCCAACTAAATGAGGCTTTACATCGATACCTACACCAATAAAACGACCTAGATACAATGTCGTCAAAAATCATCGCCTTCAATGGTTTTTTAGAGTAAAAAAGAAGCTTGTTCCGGTATGCCCAAAGATGCCACCACAAAACATAAAAAACGCCTTCAAGAGTAAGTTTATGCTTGAAGGGAAGACTCAACGACACAATCCAAGAATGCCAATCATCATAAGAGTTACCTTCAGCATACGATATATTCCACCATTGAGTAATTTTGTAAACGAGTTGAATAGCCAAGTTACATGTGAAGAAAAGATGACTGCTAGACTCAACACCATTATCACAGATAGGGCACAAAATAGAATCAATCAGCATACCTCGTCGGGATATGTTTAGTCTCGTTGGTAAAGCATCTAGCTTAACTTTCCATGCGTGCACATTCACTTTGATAGGGACAGATTTGATCCACTTAGTTTTAGAATTGACAGCCGTGAGTCTTTTATTGTCAATTTCAATATGGATAGAGGCAACTAAGAAATCTCCCGAGCCTTCCAAAGTCTAAATCCACCTATCCGATATCGGAGTGAGAGTTACAGTCTGCATCAAATCGAGCAACTCAGAGAACTGGGCATCTTCAATACCTCCCCTCGGCTTACGACGAAGCGAAGCAGCCAACGATTGGTCAGCTAACTTCATATGGACCGTCACCTGTTTATATTTTTCTAAAGCATAGATACGAGGGTACAAATTTTTTAGAGTGTTGCCGCCAATCCAATTGTCATTCCAGAAAGATATATTGTTCCCGTTACCCAGCTTAAGACGTATGAAATCAAAAAAATTAATACCTTGGAGTTTTAAAACTGTAATTTCGTTCACGATATTTAACCAACAAGATTGGTTGCACGCCTTTAGGTCCTTACCAATTTTCCCATCTTCTCCATGGATAGCCTTCATAACTCTCGTCCATAAAGAGGAACTTTGGCAGTAAAATCTCCAAACCCATTTGAGCATTAAAGCGCGATTTAAAGCGTATAAACTTGAGACCCCAAGCCCTCCTTTATCTTTAGGAGCTAAAACACTATCCCATTTAATCCACGTTGCTTTCCTACTAGCTTGATCATGACCATTAAAAAAATGACTCCGTATTGATTCGAGTTTACAGAGAACAGTTAAGGGAGCTTTAAAGATGGACATATGAAATATAGGCATAGATCCTAGAACTGATTTGAGGAGAGTTAAACGACCCCCTATAGACAAGGTTTTCATTTTCCATCTGGATAAACGAGAACTCACCTTATCAATGACTTCCTTCCACTCATGAGTACGAGACATAGAGCCACCCACTTTCGTGCCTAAATAAGAAAAAGGAGTATTGAGCATAAGACATTCGAGTTTTTCCGCTGCACTATTGACTTTATAATCCGCCACATGAATACCCATGATTTTGCTTTTACTCATGTTGATCTTCAAACCCGATGCCCGATAAAAGCAATCAAGCATAAGAGTTAGGATATTGATATTATTGTCACACCATTGACCCACAAAAATTGCATCATCCGCATAAAACATGTGCGAAAGATTTAACGAAGAGTTTAATTGAACACCTTTAAACATACCCGCATCTACCACACGCTGAAACGAAATATGCAGGCTTTCCATAACAAGAATGAACAAAAAAGGAGATAACGGGTCTCCTTGCTTTAAACCTTTCTGAAAATTAAACTCTTCCGTGGGGCTGCCATTTATGAGAATAGAACCTCTCGACGATCTAAGACAACTTTGGATCC
The DNA here is from genome assembly GCA_026074375.1 of Tanacetum coccineum. Lineage (NCBI taxonomy): Eukaryota > Viridiplantae > Streptophyta > Magnoliopsida > Asterales > Asteraceae > Tanacetum > Tanacetum coccineum. The sequence continues at coordinate 5,699 of BQNB010057085.1, forward strand.
ATTTGCACCATTTATCACCGAAACCAAATTTCTTTAAGACGTCATCTAAGAAATCACATCGAATCGAATCAAAAGCTTTCTCAAAATCAACTTTAAAAATCAAGGATTGTTTCTTTTTAAGCTTACACCACTGTAACATCTCATTAAGAATGAACGGACCATCCAATATTTGTCTGTCCGCAATGAAAGCTTATTGCACCTCATTGACAATATTATCCAACACACCAACAGGACGGTTAGCCAGAATTTTTGCAATGATCTTATATATGCTTCCGATAAGACTAATTGGCCTAAAGTCTTTAACCAAATTCGCATCTGGGGTTTTCGGGATCAGCACAATGAAAGTGGAATTACACCCTTTAGGAATAACTCCACTATTAAAGAAATATTTGATAGCTTAAAAAACATCATTTTCTATAATGGACCAAAACCGATGGAAAAAACCAAATGTAAATCCATCCGGGCTAGGAGATTTGTCAGTCCCACAATCCCAAACCGCTTTTTTTAGCTCCTCCTTAGTCACATCACGTTCCAAGTCCATCTGCTGTTCCAAAGTAATAGTATTCGGAAACTCCATATTTATAAGAGCTCGTTGATTCATCGGTTTAGCAAATCTGTTGCTGCTGAAGTGTTGGTAGAATTCACTTTTAACCTTGTGCGGGTCTTTAATCCAAACACCATCAATCATAATACCACGGATATTCAGTTGACTTCGCCTTTTGTTCAACATACCATGAAAGAAGCTAGAGTTCTCATCCCCTTCGATACACCATTTGATCTTAGCCTTTTGTGCCATTTCAATTGAATGAAGTTTGTCAATTTCTTGAATCGAATTAATCACCTCCGACCTTTTTGAAACCGTCTCTGCAGAACCATCACCATTATCAATTTCCGCATCCAAAGTCTCTAAAACTTCCTTAAACTTGGCTTTACCTGACTTTGTGTCTTTCATATTCCTTTTGTTCCATTCCCTGATCTTCAATTTGAGAAAATTTAACTTCATCATCATACTACACATAACGTTTGAGTTATGACCAGGAGCCGCGATCCACATGTCTTCAACAAAATTGGTAAAACCTTCCACTTCTAACCAGTGATGATAAAAATGAAACAGACTCGGCCCATAATCAAACCATGATTCACGTAGAAGAATAGGACGATGATCTGAAAGATAACGCTCCAAAGTAATAACAGTGATATTAGGACAAGTGATTAATAAATTTTTAGAAATAAGAAACCTGTCAAGTTTGCTCATCTTAGTGGCGGATTTGTGACACCACGTAAATGAGCTCCCACCTAAAGGAACCTCTTCCAATCCCGCATTAGCAATGAACGAGTTAAATGCTATGGCTCTTTGAACGTTAAACACCGATCCAAATCTATCAGATTTGTACCTAACTTCATTGAAATCACCCATAATCACCACCTCTCCATTCCAAGTTTGAGTAACGTGCATCAAATAATCCCATAGCATATATTTTCCTTCATATCATGGTTGCTTGATCGATCTTGATAACTTTTGTTCTACATTAAGTTGTTCTCATGCATCAATAACGACATGCTAGATTCGATGTATTCAATTATTGTTATTCAATTCACTTGTCCCAAACGTAAAATCAACAAAATCATTATTTCGCTTCTTTAATTAGCACTTGTTTAGTTCAAAAATTATGTGGACTAAAAAAACTAGTTAGAGATAACTTTTAATTTGAAGATCTCTAACTCGTTTGAACTTAAACAAAATTAGTTTGAACTAAATTTCGTATTCAAATTTTAGATGAACAAAACATAAAAGTTTAGTAACTTAATTGAATAGATTCACGAAGTTGAGTAACATATCTGTCAAATAACCTGATAAGTTTTTGAGTTGGATAACAGGGCCCACAAAAAAGCTAACGTGGAGAAGGTCAAAACACAATCTCCCGGTTTCCAGTATTCGGGGTAACCTGAATGAACACACTTTTCTTGTTCAGTAACCTTAAAGTCAAACTTCGATAGTCCAGTAACCCAATTGAACAAAAAAAAAGATCGGTAACTTAGGCGAACAAAAGTTGATAGTTTAGTAACCTATCTATCTAAAAATCCTTACGTTAACTATACGATAAAAGTATTTTGTTTCATATTTTACACAAGCTATTTATTCATTTTATTATTAAATTTTAATATATATATATACTTTAAAAAATGAACAATTAAAACTATTCAGACAATTATAGAAAAAAAACAACATTTACTCATTTAGACTAAGACATTGTGACCACATCTTACTAGTAAGATGCGGTAGTCAGATTCAGACAAAACATCTTAATGAAACAAGTCTTTAAACACACATAAAATCTTTAAACACACATAAAATCTGTGCGAGTAAACTACACCAGTGGTCCTTGTGGTTTGCGTTGACCAACACCGGTAGTCCCTTGACCAAACTAATTGCACCGTTGGACCTTAAGTGGCAAACGTTAGGCGTGGCTGGTCCCTCATTTCTTGGGGGTCCATAAACGCTAGTTAAGTTTATTAACGACAAGGGTAATATCGTCTTTCCCACCCACTTATACCATTTATTAAACTTCCCACCCACCCTCCATCCCCAAAATGCAAACCTTTTTCACCCACAACCCTACCCATTCATTTTCTTCCCCAAATCTTATGTCAATCAAACCCTAATATCTGTTAAACTAACAACGATGGTGGTTCCCTATGAATGCGAAATCAGAAAGATGATTTCATGATCGATGATCCCTACAAAATGTATCATAAGTATATTTTTTTGTTACATTTTTGACAATGTTATTTAATATAAACTCTAATGAGGTCGTACAATTGACTTGTAGTATGATTTAATTGAATGTGAAATAATTTATTTATGTTTGTTGGCTTGAAACCCTATATGAGATCAATTTTTGTTAAATTTATAGCAGAACTGGAGTCTACTTGTTTCTATCAAGCTTCATTAATGAGGTGTTTTCACAAAAAGTCCAAACAGAAATACATTAATGTAACATTACCTTTGTTGATATGATAGAAGTGATGAAATTTCTGTCCAGAGAAATAAGATTCTATGTTAAAGACTTAGGACAAGAATGGGCACAAAAAACAACGGGTGATGTTTTAACCATTCTTGAAAACCTAGGTTTGTGATTTAGACAATGGACTTAAACATATAGCATGTGAAACAGAGGCAGTATGTCGAATAATTAAATAATGTGACACAGAGGGTCTTAAACTGATGAAGTGTTTGTTGAGCATGAAAAGACCAACCCTGACATATACACATCCCCAAAGGCAAAAGACCTAGATAATAGAAGAATTAGATGCTGAACCAATAATTTCAAAGGCAGGGATTACACCAGTGGCTAGGAAACTAGTCTTGGTTGTTAATAATAATCAAACTTGTGGAAAAGAGAAAGGGAAAAGTAGTGGGAAAGACTTAGAAGGGAAAAGTAGTGCAGTTGGTAATGATCATGAAATACATGATGAGGAAGAAAGAGAGGTTGATAATGACACATATAGGAATATGGAAGGTAATAGTGGTCATGTTGTAGAAACGGAGGGTGAGGAAAATGAACAAGCTGTAGAAACAAAGAGTAGGGAAGACACAGAAGCAAATGATGAAACTGATAGTGAAGATAGTGATTACTTAGTGGATGAAGAAAATAATGTAGATGATGTTGATGTTGATATGAAAGACTTTGACTTTCATGTGGATGAGGGAGTAGAATTTATGGGTTGTAGAGACAGTGAACAAACAGTAGATATTGAAGAAGGAGATGGTGAGGAAATAGAAGTTTTAGACAATGATTACTTTGAAAGTGCTTCTGATAGTGATGATGAAGGTAGCAGATTAAGGAAAAGGAAATTGAAGGAGATAAGGAAACAAGCACATGCTAATGAACAGATTTACAAAACTTATTTCTATGTTGGAAAAGACTTTCCAAACAAGGAAGATGCCATGACATACATTAAGGAGCATTCTATTGAGACTAGGAGGGAAATAAGATTTGAAAAGAATGATGGTGAAAGGGTTAGAGCAGTTTGCAGAGGTGTTATTCCTTGTCTACCATGTGTTGATGAGATAACCAGTGGAGCAAATCAGGTTATTGGACCAAGTCAGGTAGTGATCCTAAGTCCAGGTTAGTGGACCAAGTGAGGGTATTGGGTCAAAAGTTAAATGGACCAAGAAAAAAATTAAAGTGACCAGAAGCCCCCAAAAACTGACTATTAATGGGGGTAAACCTAATAGCAAAAACCAGTTGGATGGCAATCAATGTCCTTGGGTGCTTCTAGTCTCTAAAATCAAAAACAGTGAAACATGGCAGGTAAGAACATACAAATCTGAACATAAATGTTTGCAGTCAAGGAAAAACATTTATGCTACTTATCAATGGTTTTCTAAGGAGTTAGTTCAGCAATTAAAAACCAACCCTTACATTCCTGTTAGAGCAGTCCAAGAGCAACTCACACAAAAACATGAATTGAATGTCACACAGAGCAAGGCTTTTAGAGCAAAACAAGAAGCTGAAAAGAAATTAAGGGGTGATTACACACAGCAATACAAGATGTTAAGGGACTATGTTATGGAGTTACAAGAAACTAATCCAAACACAACTGTCAAGATCGATGTTCAATCAGAAGCAAATCATGAAGTACCAACAAGAGTATTCAAGAGAATTTATGTATGTTTGGGCCCTTTGAAAGCTGGATTCAAAGCAGGGATGAGGGATTTGCTTGGATTAGATGGGGCATTCATGAAGGGACCATACCCAGGTCAAGTCTTAACAGCTGTTGGTGTTGATCCAAACAATGGTATCTATCCATTGGCTTATGGGCTAGTTGAGACTGAGAACACAGAGTCATGGACATGGTTTCTCACTCAACTAGGGGATGATTTGGAGCTTTACAGGAATTCCAACTTCACTTTTGTGAGTGACAGGCAAAAGGTAATAATTTCATTGAAAATGCTTAATTCTTTATATGATTACAGGGTATTATACCAGCAATTATGTAATTGCTTAAATGTTTGTCTGATTACAGGGTATTATACCAGCAATTGCAAATTTGTTTCCAAATGCAGAGCCATAGATACGTTGAAACACATATCATAGATATATGAAGAAGAGGTGGAATGGAAATGCATACAAAGAGCTATTGTGGACAGCAGCTAGTACAACTACAGTCCCAGAGTTTCAAAAAGCAATGGAAAAGTTGAAGGAGTTTAGCAAAGAAGCTTATGAGTGGTTGAATCTGATTCCTCCCCAACACTGGTCAAGATCACATTTCTCAGGTATGAATTTTTTTTTGTATTTACTGTAATTGTATACTTAGTGTCTGTTGTTAAGACTTAAACAATCTTTGTCAACAGTTAGGGCCAAGTCAGATGTGTTGTTGAATAATATGTGTGAAGTCTTCAATGGGAAACTTGTTGGTGGAAGAGATAAGCCTATTATTTCCACTTTGGAGTTTGCTAGGGAATATTTGATGAAAAGGTATGATATTATGCATTATCTTGTTAGTTGCAGTGCTATTTTGTTATTCTGCTACTAATTAACCCATTTGTACAGGATTGTAAATGTGAACAAACTTATTGATAAATGTGATGGGCCACTTACACCTACTGCAACAAAGATTTTGAGAGCAAACTCTAATCAAGCTACGAAATACACAGTTGTTTCTGTTGGGGATGGCTTATATCAGGTTAGTGGTCCATGGGATGACCAGGTTGTGGTTAATGTTGTGGCTAGAACATGCACCTGTAGAAGATGGGAGTTGACAGGTATACCTTGCAAACATGTTGTTGCAACAAATTGGGTAATGTCACTTAACAATGAGGCTGGTATACCAGAAGAATGGGTGCATCCATGCTATAGGTTAGAGACTTGGAAGAAAGTTTATTCCTTTAAGATCAAACCTATTAGAGGTCATATCCATTGGCCAAAGTGCAATGTTCCCACCATAATCTTGCCACCCAAACATCAACCACAAGTTGGGAGACCACCATATATTTATCTAAATTTGTTTATTTATTTATATGATATAAATAAATAAACAAATTTAGATAAATATATAAATTATATCTCTAAGTTTGTGTTTGTTATATATGATTGCTGTAACAACCGTGACTTGAGCAGGTTAGTCAAACCTTTAGTGTTGACTTATATGTCTGTTGCAATGTACGGTTTATGTGATTTTATGTGTTATGTGTGCTATTATGTGTTTATGAGGTGTTGGTAATCCATTTAATGAGTGTGATCATCTCAATAAGATTGGAATAATGGTGAAAAATTGTGAGTTCCTTCCGTTCACTTTTAAGTGACAGGGAAATAATTATCGTGAATTTAATGTTTTGTCTTAAATGTGTAAGTATTTATACGTATATGTATTTTTTTTTGTTAGATATTTAAGATAAGTTAGTTTGTAGGTGTAAGATTTAGAAAAATGTAAGATTTCTATTTTTAGAAAGTGAAATTTGAAATGAAAAGTTATTCTTAGAAAGTAATTTTCAAGCAAAATGGTTTAACTAATTAGTTTAAGTTTTTATAAAACTAAAGTATGAATGTAATTAATTAATTAATTAAAGAAAATAAAAAAAATATTTTTTTAAGTGAATAGTAAAATCCGGATTTTTGAAAAAAAATAAAAAATAAAATAAATAAAATAGAATTAGATATAAACTAGGAAACTTAGGCCTTATCTAATTAGGATTATGGGGGCTATAAATATAAACCCAAAACCCTCATTCCCTCCTCTATTTTGTGTCGTCCGATTTTGAGAGGCAAGGAGGAGGAGAAATTTTTTTTAGGGTTTAAACAGTTTTCTTTAAATTTATGTTTAATTCAATTTATAAAAATTAGTAAATGTTAACCTAATTATGATGGATTAGAAAAATTAATTGGGGTTAATTAAATTAGGGTTTATACTTCTGTAATTGATGTAATTAATTAAATTAGGGATGATTAGGATTAATTATATGCATAATTGTGTAATTGGTTAGGGTTAAATCACCTTAATTCATGAGATTAATATGAGCAGAATTTAGGGTCGACTTGCTCAGCTTATATCTCATGATTGGAAACGAGTTTTTTTATGAATCTTATGAATTTTGATAATTTCAGAGAGTCTAGTTTCTAAAACATTCGGCCTCGAACAATTTTGAGTTCGGGAAGGCCTTCAAAAGTCTTTCGCAAGAAAAGTTGTCTAACCAGTAAATACGGGTCAGATTTGGGTCTAATTTCGGGAAGTAAAACCCCTACTTAAAATTTGAATTGGACTTAGTCCTTCTACAGTAGTTAAGTCTTATGTGTCTATTAAGGATCCCCCAAAGGAATTTAATCAATTCAAAGCTTAAGTATGCTTTTTAGAGTCAAACATTTTAGTGCGCAATCAGACCCGATTAGGGACAGTTTCTAAGTTTGATTTTATTTGGATAGGTTATACATGATATTAATGTTTGGGAGTCCTAAGTTAGACTCTAGACACATATAGGAACATGTATGATTTTTGGTTAGAATTTTTGAGGTGTTTAAGTGGTGCGTTTAGGTCGCACAAGTCGGTGTAAAATTCTGCATTAAACCAGAAAGTGTGAAGTGTAATGTTTAAGTGTAAGTAGTAAATGTAAGTTGTTGTAAAGTGTTAAAACAGGTATAGGACTATGATAGAACACGTAGGTATCCATCATAGTTGAGGTTACATCATATTGGGTTGAATGCCTAATTGATGGTAACTTATTTTGTGCTTGTATTGTTTAGATTGTTCGTGAGATTTGTGAAGTGTTTATGGATTTGAAGCTAGCAATCAGGTGAGTTTCATAGTCCCATTTTTTAAATGTCTTTACATTTTGGGATGAAAATGATGTTTGTGATCTAAAGATGTATGTTGAATGTGATATTGGTGTTATCGTCTACTCATGTAGGCAAGACTTGGGATTTATCCCGAGTGGTAATGTGGTGTTATCGTCTACTTATGTAGGCAAGATCCTTGGAGCTGATCAACTCCTTGTGATATTGTGTTATCGGTACCAAGAGTCTGGAATTGGGTATTGGATCCTTTCCATGACTATTAGTGGATCGGGGGTAACGTTCCTACCCAGTATGTGTATGGTTTTCTTTTGTGATATGGTGAATCTGATTTGCATGCTAGCGTAAGTTCACGTTAGTTTCATAGTTTTCCAAATGACTTTTTGATAATCACAGAAATTCTGTTTTAAAGTTTAATATTGTCCGTCCTAAACCTATGACTCTCACCAACCATGTGTTGACGTTTTAAGCATCATTTTCAGGTGAGCACCATGAGGTTAGGCGAAGTGGATAAAAGAGACCGTAGGAGCTTGAAGTTTATATGTGCATGTTTAACAATGTATGAGTATTGTTGCATGTCTTTTATTAGTGGGAAATTCTTTTTCATCAATAAAGACGCCTTTTATGTTTTGTTTAGTTATGGGTATTGTTATGACACTTTGTGTCTATACTTTACTTATTTGTCTTTCATTTTAGTATTCTCTATATAGACACCATGTGTTGTGATGGTATCCATTCATGTTACGCCTCGTGTTTCCGCCTTGGCGGGGTGTGACAGATTGGTATCAGAGCCTATGGTTATAGAGAACTAGGTGGTTGAGCCTAGACTATAGCTTAAGGGTCCCTCATATAGTTGCATTTTAGGGCATAAGTGTTTGTGTACGTATATACCGTATGTTCCCGCTACCTAAAAGCTTTGAAATTCTTTCTATTTTGAATTACTAATATATAATATGATATATATACTTTTTCATTGTGGGGATCTAATAGTATATACCCCTTTGTTATTGTTTTAATCTTGTCTTCCCCTATCCTTAAGGGATATCATTGGGAGATTTTTTTTACTTCACTGGACTCGCGGAATTGGCTGACTTTTGAGAGAGAAAAGTTAAACCTAAGCGAGGCCCAACGTAAGTTTATTTTGTTTTCTACCTCGATGCGTTGCTATAACCGAGGATTGTTTTTATATTTTAGGTCACGATGTGACTTATGTTTCGTTTGGTAGATTGGGATTTTATGGTTTGTTAGATGGCTTATCATGTTTTAATTATATTTGGATTATTATTAAGTGCTATGTGGTAGATGTGTGTTATCATTGAGATATGTGGTCTTGGAAGTAAGTACACGTGTGCAAAAGGTGCAATTATAATTATGGTCGCGAACATAATTATAAAGGTGTCACACACGTGGACTTGTGACTTTGATTGCATTGATCATTGTTGCTTGTATGTATTATGTAAGGATGTAAGTCTGGATAGCTATGTGGATAGTAGTGTAGATGTGATGTGAGATCCTGTTGAGGATGGTTGTATGGTTAGAGAATTATTCTCTTAACCCTTTGAGCGATTATAAAGGATCGAGTTGAGTAGATGGTGAGGTTTCCTTTCATCTATCAGTTGCGGATACATCAGATACCTATTGGTGTTGTCGTCGCGATTCTTAAGTTGGTTTGTTAGCTCGTTGTTCGTTGAGATATCTAATGCTCGTGTTGGTATTTCTAGTTGTCATCATAGAACTGGTGTTCTATGTTCTCCGTTTGGCGTTTTGATTGTTTTCCTTTGTCTAAAGGTGACGATACTTTTTGGTTTGGTTCTAAGACCGTTGGTATGGATGAGTCCTTATGGTTTGTTTGGTTTGCAAGAGTTCTTGTCGTATTCGTTTTCAAGTAAATTAATATTTTGAGTATTGGAATCCTTAAAGTATTTTGGGAGTCTAATTTTGCTATCGTAATGTCTTTTGTTGTGAGTCATAAATTCATTTTCAAATTAATTATAGTCGATATCATATCGTTTAGGTATTAAAAACTTCTTTCGAAAATAAATAATAAAAATAAAATGCAACACATTTGTTTTAAATATCTTTTGATTCCTTTTATAAAATGATAATTAAAATAAGTTTATGAAAATTTTATTTAAATTAGTTTTACACTTAAAATTATTGACATTTTTAACTAAGCTAATACTATTGTTTTAAAATGATTGGTATAAGGTTATGAGGGAAAGTTTCCTTGGGTAAAAATCGGTTTTGGTACAAAGGTTCTTAATCTTTTAATTAATGGGTCATGGTACGTGGTATTATTCATTGGGCGTTTCTAGCATCGTTGATGCGTTTGTTAGGTCTGAGGTTCATTCGTTATGTCAATGTTTACATTTGATTTTTTTTTCTTTTGGGATTGTGTGATTTTTGGGTCCATACCAATGGGTGCATGTGAAGTGTGGTGTTTCTTCATGGCGTGGTTCTAGAGTTGATGGTAGGTCATATCTTCTGAGTGGTGCGATTGATGGTAGCAAGTGAATGAAATTATTCAAAATCCCAAGTGGGAATTGGAGAGTTCTTGTTTTACTTAGATTTAGTACCCTTGTTGTGTGAAGCGTTGTATAGCTTCGGTAGGAAGAAAGGTGAGTAGTTTGAAATGAAATTATGCATAGATTATTTGAGTAGGTGAGATAGAAAATTGTACGTGATGTCGCCAATGAAGGTCTCGAGGTTGATGTAAGCTAAGGACAATTTTTTTTTCGATGCGTAATTGAACACGTTAAAGGTTTCAGCTACGACTTTTGGGTTAGCAATGCACAGCGGTTTTTATAGAGCTATTAGCCGGGTGTGCAGGGCTTTATATAGACAAGGCTAGTTAACGCTATATATTCGGACGCTATTTTAAACCGACCCGAAGTCTAAGGAGGAGTACGAGTCGCACGTGAGGATGATCGTGGAGTCACTGAAGGACGAGAAGATGTACGTGAAGTTTTCCAACAACGTGAAAGCGGAGCATAGAGGAAGCTATCTAGATGTTGAAGGAATCAAGTGGGTAATGAGCCGATCTTGGCATTGCCGAAAGGAGCAGAAGAGTTCGTAGTATATTATGACGCGCGAAACAAGGACTTGGAAGCATGCTTGGAAAAAGAGAGAAGGTGATTGCTTGTACGTCGCGACAACTGAAGGTTCTTATGAAGGATTGTATGACTAACGTGGTAGGTTTTGCCCATATCAGAGCCATTATTGTGAACAAGACGTGGAGAGTAATCTATACGGATCATGAATGTTTCCAACACACTTTCAATCAGGAGGATTGAACATGAGGCAGAGTCGATGGATGAAGTTATTTAGTGAGTGCGGTTTCGAGGTCAAGTACCATCTGGGAAAGGCAAATGTAGTTGTTGAATCATGGAGTAGGAAAAAAAAGTGAAGCCAAGAATGAGTTCTGGATTGACGTATGACGATCCAAGCTAAGATCGAGAAAGGATGTTGGTGGTATAGGATAAGATGTCCAAAGCAAAGAACGCGTCAACATAAGATGTTGTGTGGTTTGGACCAACGAGTGTGAAAAGATATGGAGAGTGGTTCATATTGGTTAGACAAGGTTCGGATCTCCATTTGGAGAGATGTAAGGACCTTGGCTATTGAAGAGGCGTATACGACAAAGTATTCTATCCATCCTGGAGCGGATACGATGTTGTGTGGTTTTAGGTTAACTAATCGATGGCTGAAGTATGAGAAGGATATAGTAGTTGACTCGGTAGTAAGTATTTAGCATATTCGGAAGTGGAAGTTGAGTATCAAGGGTCTTCAGGATTGTTGCTACAACCTAAGTTACCCGAGTAGAAGTGGGAAAGGATAACTAAGGATGTTATTGCTAAGATACCAAGTTTGAGTAGTGGATACGATGCGATTGGGTGTAGTCAATGGATTGACTAAGTCACCCCATCTCTAGCTATGCTTAGGACGTGTATGGTGGATGTTAGAGGTAGTTAGGCTACCTATCTTTTTGTGAGATGAGTTTTTTTCCTAAGGTGGGGATATCATTCGAGTATGAGATGTGCTTCACTTGAAGCATTATGTGGAAAGGAATGTAGGCTATTGTTTTATGGGTTGTAACTAGAGACAGCGAGATTGAATGAACCAAGTTTGGTTCAAGGATTATGCTAGTATAAGGTTTAACCGTTAGACTTGATGCTGGTAATTGAGTGTTACCTAGAGTATTCAGTTTCAAGGGTGTATGATGTTTCAAAAGCATGGTAAGTTGATACCAAGGTAAGTAGGTCCATTTGAGATCTTTGAAAGGATTATTAGGTGAGATTACCTAAAGGAGTTGAGGAGTGAGCATGACACGTTTCGTGTGTCAAATTTGAAGTATTTGGTGAATGCAGTTTACGTGTGCCGTTTGAAGCAATTATTGTTCACTGAGTTAAGATTCGGTTGGACTCGAAGTGAGGTCCTTAGGATTTCAAGTCAATTGGGTGTCTACATTTGTTCATGAAGCAAGTTGATGTGGAGATATTCGGTGGAAGTTTATCTTATGAATAAGAAATCATTGAGAGTTTTAATTGAATTCGGGTACGTAAGGGTCTTGTAGACCTTAGTATGCCCTTAGATGTGTTTGTGTGATTCTGGTTAAAGTTATTTTATGAATAAACTCGAAGTCGAGTCGATTCTTCAAAAACGTTGGGCTTTGTAACAACTTATAACTTGGTTTCAAGACAGTTCTTGTTTGATGAGTTGCGAAACCGGGTTGTAAATAAAGTTGTTACACACCTAAGGTTTTTAACGAGTTGCCTTGATGACCGGCGAGGTTCAGGTAGTCGGATGTTTCGTTTCGTGTGGAGTTGTTGTGTTGCTAATTGCACCCTTGTGAGGGTAAGTAAAGTCATTAGCAGTTGGATTCGATTTGTGGAAGTTGTCGTGTTTAAAGGTTGACAACGACTTTTGTTTTGTCAATGCAACGTTGGTTTGTGGACCGAGAGGATACAAGAGTTTTTAAAGCCGTAGTAAGACAGTGTTAGTACAATTTGTTTGAATTCGACCGTGGTCCTGAGTTTATATGGGAACACAAAGGATATTTGTTTATTTATTTATATGATATAAATAAATAAACAAATTTAGATAAATATATAAATTATATCTCTAAGTTTGTGTTTGTTATATATGATTGCTGTAACAACCGTGACTTGAGCAGGTTAGTCAAACCTTTAGTGTTGACTTATATGTCTGTTGCAATGTACGGTTTATGTGATTTTATGTGTTATGTGTGCTATTATGTGTTTATGAGGTGTTGGTAATCCATTTAATGAGTGTGATCATCTCAATAAGATTGGAATAATGGTGAAAAATTGTGAGTTCCTTCCGTTCACTTTTAAGTGACAGGGAAATAATTATCGTGAATTTAATGTTTTGTCTTAAATGTGTAAGTATTTATACGTATATGTATTTTTTTTTGTTAGATATTTAAGATAAGTTAGTTTGTAGGTGTAAGATTTAGAAAAATGTAAGATTTCTATTTTTAGAAAGTGAAATTTGAAATGAAAAGTTATTCTTAGAAAGTAATTTTCAAGCAAAATGGTTTAACTAATTAGTTTAAGTTTTTATAAAACTAAAGTATGAATGTAATTAATTAATTAATTAAAGAAAATAAAAAAAAATATTTTTTTAAGTGAATAGTAAAATCCGGATTTTTGAAAAAAAATAAATAAATAAAATAAATAAAATAGAATTAGATATAAACTAGGAAACTTAGGCCTTATCTAATTAGGATTATGGGGGCTATAAATATAAACCCAAAACCCTCATTCCCTCCTCTATTTTGTGTCGTCCGATTTTGAGAGGCAAGGAGGAGGAGAAATTTTTTTTAGGGTTTAAACAGTTTTCTTTAAATTTATGTTTAATTCAATTTATAAAAATTAGTAAATGTTAACCTAATTATGATGGATTAGAAAATTATTTGGGGTTAATTAAATTAGGGTTTATACTTCTGTAATTGATGTAATTAATTAAATTATGGATGATTAGGATTAATTATATGCATAATTGTGTAATTGGTTCATGCGTTAGGGCTTAGATCACTTGAATTAGATGCGTAATTCACTGCAGAAAGTTAGGCAGTTTTGTAACGAGCATAACTCGGTCATAAAAGATCAAATAAATAATTTACAACATACTGGAGATAACCTCAGAGAGTCTACTTTCTAGAAAATCCGGCCTCATAAGTTTTTATGGTCGGGAAGTGGGTCAAATGGTCAATACAAAATCAGTGTGTAAAACAGTGACGAATTTCAGTTTTGATTTTGATTTTTCTAAAAATACTTAGACACTGAGTTAGAGGCTCTAAGTCACGTGGAAGTTAGTTCATATATTGTGTGTGACCTCTGAATTTTGGCTAAGGTCAGAGAGGGGTTTAAGTTGGGTAATTAATGCCATACTTTTTAAAGGTCAGATTCTGGACGAATTTTAAACACTTTGGATTAATGAATTTTTTTGGGATATTTATAGAAGGGTAGTGACTTTGGGAGAGCTATGAGAGGTTCATAGGACATATATGTAGCATGGTGAATTTTGGTTTGAATTATGGGAGTGTTTAAGTAGTGCGTTTAGGGCACGCAAGTGAGAGTAAAATTCTGCGTAAAACCAGAAAGTGTTAAGTGTAACGTTTAGGTGCAAATAGTAAATGTAAGATTTAATAAGATTATAAAACAAGTATAGGACTATGATAGATCACATAGGCATCCATCATAGTTGAGGTTACATCATTTTGGGTTGAATGCCTATTTGATGGTAACTTATTTTGTGCTTATATTGTTTAGATTGTTCGTGAGATTTGTGAAGTGTTTGTGGATTTGAAGCTAGCAATCAGGTGAGTTTCATAGTCCCATTTTTAAATGTCTTTACATTTTGGGATGAAAATGATGCTTGTGATCTAAAGATGTTTTGAATGCTGTGATTATGTGGTTAATGGTGTATGGACAATATGTTACTGTTATATGACTTATTGTTGCATGTTGAATGTGATATTGGTGTTATCGTCTACTCATGTAGGCAAGACTTGGGATTTATCCCGAGTGGTAATGTGGTGTTATCGTCTACTTATGTAGGCAAGATCCTTGGAGCTGATCAACTCCTTGTGATATTGTGTTATCGGTACCAAGAGTCTGGAATTGGGTATTGGATCCTTTCCATGACTATTAGTGGATCGGGGGTAACGTTCCTACCCAGTATGTGTATGGTTTTTTTTTGTGATATGGTGAATCTGATTTGCATGCTAGCATAAGTTCACGTTAGTTTCATAGTTGTCCAAATGACTTTTTGATAATCACAGAAATTCTGTTTTAAAGTTTAATATTGTCCGTCCTAAACCTATGACTCTCACCAACCATGTGTTGACGTATTTTAGCATCATTTTCAGGTGAGCACCATGAGGTTAGGCGAAGTGGATAAAAGAGACCGTAGGAGCTTGAAGTTTATATGTGCATGTTTAGCAATGTATGAGTATTGTTGCATGTCTTTTATTAGTGGGAAATTCTTTTTCTTCAATAAAGACGCCTTTTATGTTTTGTTTAGTTATGGGTATTGTTATGACACTTTGTGTCTATACTTTACTTATTTGTCTTTCATTTTAGTATTTTCTATATAGACACCATGTGTTGTGATGGTATCCATTCATGTTACGCCTCGTGTTTCCGCCTTGGCGGGGTGTGACATCTGGTGTGTCGTCGCCCATTTGTATGACACGTAGTTCACCTTTTAAAGCAACGGTACGTGTCCTTTTGTTTTCTTGGAAGATGGTTTCGATGATGTCTAAGGCGGCTTTAGCCGAAGCAGGGTTGGTGTTGATCATCCTTTTCCGACGCGTTGGAGAAAGGGTAAGAAAGATCCATGATTTTACGATGGAGTCAGCCGTGATCCATTCGTCGGTTGGTGGATCAGATGTGGACGTCGATCCATCGATGTGGTTTAGCACGTTAAAGTTGCTGCAATGCCCTTTGAAAAAGTAACTCCATGTGGAGTAGTTCGATTCCTGAAGATCGATTTTTTCGGGTACGAGACTATTGATGTTATGTACCGCGTAGAGTTTTTCAACCAAGGTAAGGGCATGAGGGGGTGGCGGTGTATTCGAGTTTGTCATGGCAGAGTGATGAGTTCGACTGTTAAATCGAGGTGAGGTTTGATGATTTAGGGTTTTGGGGATCGACTGTGAAGGCCTGATACCATGTAATATGATAGATATTGTATTGATTGAATGAATTACATAAGAGATGACATATCTATTTATAATAAATAGATAGCTTTGTAAATAAACAACATCAAACCTAAACCTAATGGACCACAAGCCCACAATGCTAAAGCTAAATTATAAATACTAGAAGATCAATATAGATGTTTGCAAATATACGAAGGATGAAAAATATACCAATTTGTCTACATCATCTTGAACACAATACGTTTGAATATTGAATGTTTGGATTTTATTAATATTAATCATATTGTAATAAGCCAAAAGCAGTTTGTTTGATTTGCAAAAGAATAAATAAAAGTTTGTTTAATATGTAAAGAAAAATCTTGTAATTTTCTATTGAAGAATGAGTGAAAAGAATATATACAGAGGAAGTGAGTGAAAAAAGAAATATAAAGAAAGAAGATAAGGTAGAAAAATATATGAGTAAAATAAAATCAAATGGGACCCACGGGAATTACTAGCAAAAGGTACCCTTGATCCTGGTATGAGTCTATCCCTATGAAACCCTTATTTTAATATTATTTAATTTCTAAAAATTTAACCAAACGTCATGAATCACTATCATTGTGATTCAATGAGAATAAAACATGCAAACGAAACAGCACCTAAAATCAGCTTTATGAAAATTGATCTTGAAAATAAAATGCTTAAAAAACTAAACTAATAATCAATGACTCACCTTTAATCCCTCTCACTCAGCATTTGTTCTATCTGAAAATAACCCACACACAAAAAAAAACTACTCCCTCCGTCCCATATTAAGTGTCCACAATGGAATCTTTTAAGTCTTTTTTTATCAACTTTGACCATAAATATTTTTGTTTGTGTTATATAATATTGAACGAAAATTCTACCAACGAAAAATATATTCAAAACTCTATCCATTCATATATCTTGCATCAAGTATCATATAACGTAAGAAGAAATCATTAAGGTCACAGTTGAAGAAAAAGACTTTGAAAAAGTCAAATGGACACTTAATGTAGGACGGAGGGAGTAACAAATAACAAACTAAAGAAATTAAACCGCCCAGAGATTGATGATTGTTTCAACAATTGGATCAACGAAACAACATTCAAGAACGATTTATGATGATTGAAGGTCGTCAATATCAAAAAAACCCCAATATTTATGAACCCAAAAACCCTAATCAAATTGAAAAACCTATCGAATCCAATTTTATGAACCAAAAAAAATGATCAAATTGATAAACACACACAAATCTAATCAATCTTTAACAAGAAATCAATTGATGTTATGTTCAAAAGCATCCATTTTCAAGGTTAGTGATTATTTTAATTTTTTGTTCAAATTAATTGGTGACTACTTATTATTATATAATTAAGTATGTACATTTGTTATGTTATATTAGGTTTTATTTTTTTTATTTGCTTTGATACTTCAAATTATATATGTTGATATTGATAATGAAATTAACTTTGAAAGCAATGAAATACACATGATTTGTAATGTTTATATTAATTTAATTTTTATCCCTGAAAGTTTGTTTGTTTTTTATCTTTGTAGATTACAAAAAATGGAAGTGAATATGACACAGCTGTGCGACATCGATCCTATGTTGCCTGAAGAACAAACTGTGGGTGCAAGAAATGGAGACAGATGTATCAAAATCAACTGTCATCAATGCCCGACCATTCCGTATAATTATGATCACCACATATCCTTAATCTTTATGTATGTAATTCTGTGCATTTAGACCTGATTGTGAGTCCAACGTCTTGCGGATCCCTTGAGCACAAATAAATTAACAAAAAAAGGAGCGGATCTTGCAGTTGGAATTTGAGGAATGAGGATGATAGGTAAGCAACTTTGTCTAGAAAAAAAATACTTTTACCACGTTTCAGACCATATGAACAATATACTCTTGCTGTTTCGGTTACTTATTGAACTAATCAAAATTCGTCAAAGATTCACTATTAAAAGTTACATCCTGAAGCAACATAACCATATGTAAATTCTAAGTAGTGTATCTGCATATGTTTAGTGTATGGGAAAGTTATCTGAAACATCATATCATGGGTAGTTTAGGTATCGGGTCAAAATGGGTAACTTTATGTCAATGTCGAATCAAGTGGTAAGGTTGACATGAAACACTTATTGTTCAAAACTTGAAGCTTTTTATAAACAAGTTATTGTGTCTAAATGATCTATACATTAGTCGATGGGTCAAATGACCATAATGATTTTCAAGCTATTGAGTTGTTTTCAAATATCTCACGTAGATGTCACACTTGAGGCTTGATAGCCTATGGGTCAAATGGCCATAATGATTTTCAAGCTATTGAGTTGTTTTCAAATATCTCAGATAGCTGTCACACTTGAGGCTTGATAGATAGATGATCATGGAAAAGTATATAAGTGATGATGATATAGCAGGTCCGTAATTCATTCAGGATTGGTTGTTTGCGACACTTGATCCCACCACAAGGAGGGTACAGGTCCGTAACTCATTCAAGAGAACAACATACTCCTATAATTTATTGCATTTGATTCTTCATATGTTTTAACTTTATTTTTGTTTTTAGATATGCTAGAAATATTGAACTTTATTTTAGAAAGTATGAGTACTGATGTCATTTGCGTTAGCCAAGTAGATTAGGAGACCAAACATAAAAAATGGAGGAAAATATTTTAAATGAGTATGATTTTACGTCCTAATCTGCTAAGCTCCTCTTATCATTTATTTACCGCTGATCTAATGTTTGTGGAATAGGAAACAGTAGCTAAAGGGTATGTCATAACAAAATCAAAGTATTTGCCTTTTTATCTCTAAGGGGTGCTTAATGGTTGTGGAATAGGAAACATTACCTAAAGGATAGGGTGAAATTGGGTTTTGTTTGCAATTCACTACTAAAGGTATTTTGATTTTTTTTATATAGTGTAAGCATTTAGGATGTAGATTATAAATGATTACTCGGTTTTTAAGCAGATAGACGATTAGATCGTAGATTATAGTTGATTACCCGGTTTTCAATAAAATTTTGTTTTCTTATCTCATTATTGTGCCTTATTATATTGGATGAAATTATTTTGTAAATGGCAAGAACTTTTAGGCTGTTTATGTGAAACCGTTGATACATAACTATATCTACAAGTTCACCCTTATTATGAAACAAGTTGGTTTTGTTAAGCTGAAAGCATAAGGTAAGATGTTTAAATTAAAATTGTGAAACCATTTATATTGTTATCGGTCTAAAGATATGTATAGTGAACTTAAAGCTCACGTTTTTGTTTGGTTGTTTGCAATAGGTGCCAAGTGAAAGTGATTTAGTGACGGGGAAAAGAAAAGAAATGTACGGTGCTGAGATCAAATGGAGCATAATGAAGTAAAATAAGAAGAAATTTTAAGCTTATAATTCCTAGATTGATGCTTTGCCAATCGTAAAACGAATAAAGGAGGCGACTGCTTAAGGTACTTCATTTTTTTATCCTGTAACTTTTTAATGGTTTTATCCGCACATTTATCTCTTTGAATATAAGAGTTGCAAGATTAGGCTTTAAGATGAATGAAATTATTGGCGACATGGCAGATAATCATTGGCTAAAGCCTTTGTATCAAGATTACATATATATCTACTTATCTATTGGTTTGCACATGGTCACTTTTGGGACTTGTATGATTGTGAGAATGACAACAATACACAATGATGCTATTCAACGGTTCAAAGCGTAAGCATGTTTTCAATGCAGATTATTTGTTTCATTAAGCATTTTTCTAATGCTTGGAATGGTTTATTACATTAGTTGTATATATTTAAATGGTTCTTTAAGGAATATAGTTCAGATAACCAAGTATGAAATGCTTTGAAACGAAACGACCATATGCGATATAGCCAATAGATAACATACAAGAATGTGATCATGGGAGGTAAATAGTTTCAGAAAGCTATAATCCACTGGGGTTATTGCATGGTTATTTCATTTAAATGTATCTATTTCGCATATGAACGTAATTTTAATAGCACTTTACTACTGTTTTCTTGCAGCAACCTCGCCGTCACCAGCACCCTTGTGGCCAAAAGGTGTAAACCGTTCCAAGCCAAAGCGTACTGGAGTAGCAGTGTTGGAGTAGCACTTCAGCTAACATGTTGGTGAAGTGGTTATCATTCCAGCTGGATGTCCCTATCATGTAAATATCAGCTTCCGTTATCGGATGTTTGGATGATGCTGTTATGGGGTGTTTGGCTGTTGTAATCATGGTTTTCTATTGCTTAATAATTGAGTTTGGTAAGTACAAGTTATTACATGTTCACTTGCCCACATGAAAGTTTGTGTATTTATTTTATATTTTTGCTTAGATACATTTGACCCGGTGATGGCTGGCTCGATCTTCACCTTTGGATAAGCATACATTAGTTAAGAACTTGCTAAAATTTGACTTCAATGGTAATTTGTTTATGATATCGTTTAAACTTTTTCCACATTTCTATTTGGATCCTGATATTTTTGTTGTAATAACTTTGTAAAATCAGCCATCATCATAGTGCTTATGTTTACTTGAATCTGTTGCAGGTGAGGGTTGATCATATGGCTAGGTGAGTCGGTCAGAATATGATGCATATACTACTGTTAAGTCTACATGCACGGTATGTTGCGTTAGGTATATAATTTCAGCTAATCAATTACTTTTTCGTATGTAAATATGTCAAGTACTTTACGTTTTGCATATTTTTATTGTCAGAAAAAGGAGGGAGCGGAGGCGGAAGCCTGTTGTGGCAGGTGTTTCCTGATGGAACAAAGTATATACATCAGAAATTATATCTCGACACTCCACAAAGCTCACATTTTTTAATTCTTTGTGCAAATGGAAATGCCACTGGGGTGCAAGAAGAAGCATAGCTTCGATGGGTTCCACTACCAGGATGTGCTCTGTCTTTCACTCTTGCTGATACTTATATATGTAAAAAACAATACAGGGGATCAGCAAAAGTATACTCACTTTGTGGATGATTTCATATTTTATTAGTACTATCTTTGTTCGAAATATATATTTGTTTACTTTCGTAAACAAACACCCCGCAGCGGGAGCGCGGCCTTATAACCTCGTAATTATATAATATGTGGGATTTTATATATAATTATATAATCTATTATATTATAAACTTAGGTCCTCTAATTTAATTGTCATTAGTGTTGATACAATGTACAAGTTGCGCAGCGTGTTGTGCAGGAAGGTGATGCGTACTCCCATTAATTGTCATTAATGTTGATACAATGTACCATAAATTCTTGGTAAAAAAGTTGAAGTGAAAGAGTATAACCATCAAGATGAAGTTGAAGTGGTGTTGGAGTTTCAAGAAGTTGAAGTGTTGTTGGAGTTTCTAGAATACAAACCATCATGAGTTAACCTAATCCACGCCTTATTTTGTAATTTATTGTTAAAATTGTTTCTTTATTCTCTTTTTTTCGTGTGCAGGTAACATATAATTCTCGGCCAAAACATGTAATGAGCAACACTTCTTACGAAAATCCTCTCATTTTTTAGGTTGTATCTCCCGCCATGTGTTCTTGATTAAAGAGATGAAAAATGTGATATTGTGAGTAATATAGAAGAAGCATGCAAAAGGACTCTAATTTTAGTAGTTAACTTTTTAGTGGTTGAATCATGGATATGTGTTCGTAATGTAATTAGTTTCTAACTTTTTATAAGTAAAGTGCAAGGATATGCTTCTTTTTGTTTCTCATTGTCAAGTTATTATATCATAATCTTTCAGTTCAAAATATAGTATTTTACGATTTGAATGACTTATTTGTATTTTTTGTAAGCCTTTGTTAGATGATGATGACGACAATGTTCCCAATCTGCCATAACTCCTAAAAGAAAAAAAGTAAAAAAAGAGAATAAGATAAAGAAGAGGTTTCAGTATGAAAAAATATGATGGCATAAAGGTTGGAAGATGCAGGTTAAATGAGATATAGAGATAGAATACACAAAAGAGAGCTATAAATGTACAAGTTGCGCAGCGTGTTGTGCAGCAAGGTTACTCAGGCGGTTATGCTGAACACACAACCTTTTGAGTTGCTCAAGACAAAGGGGTTGTGCAGTTACACATGTATATAACACATACCAACTTACCCCGTCACCGAGAATCCACTAACACACAACATCGCTAACTTAAAACCAGATTAACGCCTAACATATACGTAGCAACTAAAAACATAACTAAAATTAACAACCTACATTCATAATTACAAAAAACATTTAATAATGACTACCCAATAATGGGGAAAAAACCTATCTATCCTAATATTACGCCACCAACCAAGCCTGCAACAACTATATAGAAACAAACACAACATATTCCATTCCCCGCAAAATATCTCCAGCCCGTGTGCAACGTACGGGTATGCATGTCTCGTAATTAAAAAAGATAGCTTTTTTGATCTTACATGAGTAAAATGCTTAATTGTTCATTATGATACAAAATTTATTGCATTTACATCTAGTTTTACAATAAAATTCTCACATATGCATTTCATCAAACACCTTGTGTGCATAAAATATGACTAAAACACAATTTTCAAAGTGTAATATCTCACTCGTACGATGTCAATTTTGTGTGATTCAAATTGCTGTGTAAAGCCTAAACATAAACCTACAACTTTAATGTTTTAAATATTTTGTGATTCGGTTATTATGATGGACAAAATATGGGTCGAAAATGGAAAAAAATTAAGAAAAGCAAAATCCATTTAATTACTTAAAAAAAAGTCGAACGAAATTCAACAAGATTTATATCAATTTAAAGAGGATTTAATTATCGAGTCTAACGTTTTGTCTTCTTTCGGGTTGATGTAGTGCGCCCGTCCGGACCCGTTCGACCCGTTCGGATATGGTGCTCGTCCGGTAATAGCCACAAGTCCCCCACATTAAGACTTTTAATAGTCGCAAACTATTAAAAGTGATACTTAAAAAAGTGCTCCAGTTGGAAGGCCGAACCGAGCTGCTTTGCATTCGTCTCTCTGTTTTTCCATTTCATTTTTTTTAAACGCCTTCCATGATGAATATGGGACAAAGCCCATAATTATAGTGGGTTAAAATTCATCATTTGCTTTCGCCCCTTTTCATCTAGGACGCACACGTGGCACGCATCTTGCAACGGAGGGTCAAGATTGGGCCTTGCCAGCTGTGTGACATGTTGCCCGCCCAAGACCGATGCTATTGCTATAATAGCCACCGCTTCTGTTACTGTGTGTAGAATCTTGAGCCGAACGTCCCTTCTTCTTTTTGCTTTGCACGCTTTCAGGTATATATTCCTTCCTTTGTATTTTGATAATTTGTCCCCTCCGGTATCTTTGAAAATGTCCGAAGAGGATCAACACGTGGAGGTTGTCCCGCCTGTTAAGTCTGACATGCATATCCTACTCTCTACTCTGACAGCGAATGCTGTAAAGGCTTTGGCCTTCAAGCATAACATCCCTCAAGATTGCACCCGTGTGCCCCTATTGCCGAATGGACAATGGAAATAAGTTAACTGATGACTGCATACGGTCTTTACGAACAAAATTTTGAGTTTTATCGGAGTTAGGTGTGCCATTTTTCACCTTTCTTTTGGCTGTGCTTGTGACCACTTCCAGTGTGCACATCTCTCCAGTTAGTGCCCATAGGTTGACTCGCGACCCTGTTCGAGTTAATTGCCGGAGTCTACACATTATTCCCTTTCGGTGAACCTTGTTCGTGTATTTCAAAAATCAGCAAACAAGGGATTGGTTTACCTTTGAGTAGAGGGTTGGTCCGGATCCAGGGTAAGATTTTAAACGAAGACCTTTCCGTGTTTAAAAGGTGGGAAGAAAGGTTTTCTTTCTGGATCGAAGAGCTATTCCTCAGGCTATGGCTTGGAGGCATCACGATTCTGACATACATGATCCTCTTCCTACCGATGGTTTCCGCGCCTCTGATGTTGTGGCATTGACCAATCAAAGCATCGATATTAGACCCGTACCTTCTGGATTACTTTTTCGCGCCGGGTTGGCCACCACTTGGGAGTTCTCTGGCTTTCTTCCAATTTTCAAAGATACCGAGGGGAATGGTAATGACCCATTATTATTCATTTATGACCCCTTCCCTTTTTCTTGTTGTAGGGTATGCTTTTTCTTTTTCCTGAATCGTTTTTCTCCCTTTGCAGTTGTCACGATGCCTGAGTATCTACGATTTCCCCTTCGTGATGGTGCACATCAACAGGGTGAGTGCCCCTTTCGCTCGAGATGCTGTTACCTCACATACCACTGGTCCTTTACCTGTTAACCAATCTCTTCCGGAAAAGACTACTAGGTTGAAAGAAGTGGAAATTCCCGATCCCAAAATTGTTGCTATTAGGGAAAGGAAAGCCCGTGCGGCCGCTAAGAAGCGAGCCGAGAGAAAAAGATCCACTGGTGTGGAAGGTGGGTTCAGAAGGGAAGCCTAAGAGGCGTAAGTTCTGCTGTCCGTGCTGAGGAGGAGGATTCTACTGATTTTTTTTTTGCAGTTGTCACAATGTCTGAGTATCTACGATTCCCTTTCTTGGATGGTGCTACTATCGAACAGGGTGACGTCCTTTCCGCTCGAGACGCTATTACCTCCCATACCACTGGTCCTTTACCTGCTAACCAATCTCTTCCGGAAAAGACTGCCAGGTTGAAGGAAGTGGAAATTCCTGATCCCAAGATTGTTGCTATCAGGGAACGGAAAGCCCGTGCGGCTGCTAAAAAACGAGCTGAGAGAAAAAGAGCTGCTGGTGGTAAGGGTGGTTCGAAGGGGAATCCGAAGAGGCGTAAGGTTTCCGTTGTCCGTCCTGAGGAGGAGGATTCTACTAAGGAGGCCTCTTCCGCGAGTCCTCTTCGAACCGTTGCACCCAATCCCTCTTTTCTGCTAAAAGATGTTGATGAGGGGACTGTTGAGTCTCAAGAAGACGAACATGTCAGCGTCCCTAATAATGATTCTGCTAACACCAATCCTGATCATGCCGTAGAGCACGATGAGAGCTTTGGTGAGTCAATAGGACACGGAGAGGATGAGACCAGACTGACTGAGAGTCTTGTTCCTGCCCGGAACCCTGAAAAGACCGTTGCCCAAGACCTTGTTCCCATGGTCCGCTCTAACCTAGCTGGTACGTTTGCTATATCCTTCGAGATTTCTTTTCCTGCGTATGCCTTTGTGTATTTTCCTAACTTGATTTTATTTGTTAGGAGGTTGCGCCGATGGAGCTGAGTCCTCTCGTCCTGGCTCTATCTACGTTCCTGAATGGACCATCCACCGGAGGTCTCGAGTGGACACTTCTGAGGAGTGCAGGGAATTGTTGGCACATCTGGCCCCCCCTGCTGTTAGAGAGGAGATGAATGCTTACGATAACAGTACCGCCATGGAAAGGGCATGGTTTAGTATTGCCCGAGGAGCCATGGTTCAAACTGATGCCCTCCTCCGGTTTGAAGCCCTTTATGATGCCCATCTGGTCTTGAAAGAAAGATGTGAAGATGTGACCTCCAAACTTGTGAGCACCCGGATGGACTTTACCCATGCGACTAACTTGTACAATACTTTATCCAACAGATATCAGCAGGTCCGAGGGGATCATGCCGGTTGTGCTGAGAAATTGATTACTGCTGAGCGGGAGAGGGATGAGTTGAGGGCTATTATTGCTGATCAGGTCTCTCAAATTAAAGAGTTGGAAGCTGAACTTGCTAGAAAAGACTCTGCTTTGGTCTTTTCCGATCGGGTGTCCAACGAGAGGGCTGTTGAGAATGAGAAGCTTGTGTCTAGACTCGGGTACTTTGAAAAAGAAAAAATTGATTCCATTGGGAAGCTCCTTCCTACAGTTGTCAAGCGTCTTTTGAATAGCCATGAATATAAGGAGAGCTTGTCCATTCCTTTCAATTTAGCCATTCAGGCCGGGTGGGCCAAGGGTTTAGCTGTGAAGCGGTCTGAGAAGGACCTCATGGATGTATTGAGGGAGGTCCAAGGCTTTGATCCTTACTCCGATACGAGGATGGCCGTCGAGTATGACAAGCTCTTTACCAAGACTTATCCTTTTGTAGAAAAGATTTCCGGTCTTCCTCGTCGGACTGTCCAGGAGCTCCTAAAGATGTATCCTGCTCCTCCTCCCCCAGACGCCCCGACCCGAGTTAATCCGCCCTCCCAAGCTCCTGATGGTTCCAAGTCTGTGCCCGAAGGGGCTAATGTGTAATAGATTTTTTATGCAGACATGTATGTAATAAGTAGATGTACTTTTGACTATTTCCAAACATTGTACCATTTTGCCGAGAGTCTGCTGAAGACTTTCTTTTGTCGCGCTTTACATGCTTTTGTTATGCCTTGTTTTGCTGTGCTGTCTATTGTGTCTTATTATTATGCGCACTTTGGCAACTTTATGGTCACTATAATGATAACCCTTACTTGCAGGTCCGTCCTGTTCGGCTGGGTTAATCCCTGTGACCGGTTTGGATTGATTATGTCCGAAGGGGCCGGACCCTTTAGTATGATTTACTATCAGTCCCTGTGACTTAGTTGTCCGTGAGTTTATCATATCCGGAGGGTCTAGGCCCTTCGATATGATTTATTCAGTCCTGTCCTTAGCTGACTGTGGGATTTTCATATCCGAAGGGGGCTAGGCCCTTCGGTAATGGTTTATCACGGTATGATTTATTAGTCCCTGTGACTTAGTTGTCTGTGGGTTTATCATATCCGGAGGGTCTAGGCCCTTCGGTATGATTTATTAGTCCCTGTGACTTAGTTGTCTGTGGGTTTATCATATCCGGAGGGTCTAGGCCCTTCGGTATGACTTATTAGTCCCTGTGACTTAGTTGTCTGTGGGTTTATCATATCCGGAGGGTCTAGGCCCTTCGGTATGACTTATTAGTCCCTGTGACTTAGTTGTCTGTGGGTTTATCATATCCGGAGGGTCTAGGCCCTTCGGTATGATTTATTAGTCCCTGTGACTTAGTTGTCTGTGGGTCTGCTATATCCAATGGTTATAACAATCATTCATCGGAAAATTGCTCTCCCCATTGAAATTTGGAGTACGAGCTATCACATTCACTAGTTGAATATAATGTATAGAAATACAGAACTCATAAAATAATAAAACCTACAAATAGCATTTGCGTAGGTTGATCGCGTGCCAAGTTCGAGGGACTATCTTGTCCTCCATTGTTTGCAACTTGTAAGAGCCATTCTCGAACGCTTCTGTAACCCTGTATGGGCCTTCCCACTTGGGACCCAGCTTCCCTTGATCCTCCACTCTGCTTGCCTCATTCCTTCGATACACAAACTCTCCTGGCCTAAATCCCGCCGGGCGTACTTTCTTGTTGTAGTATTGTTCCATTTTTGACTTGTATCTGGCTTCTCGTATGGCGGCCGCTTCCCTTCGTTCCTGTAGTAAGTCCAGGTTCAAGCGTTGCTCTTCTTCGTTGAACTCCTCCCTAATTATCAACGTTCGGTAGGACGGCATGCCTATTTCTGCCTGAATAACCGCTTCACTCCCGTAGGTTAGGCTGAAGGGGGTCTCCCCGTTGCTTTGCTTGATTGAGGTGCGGTGGGCCCATAGTACATTCGGCAATTCGTCTACCCATCCTGCTTTTTCCCTTCCTAGCCTGGTTTTGATTCCTTCCATAAGGCTTTGGTTTGCCCTTTCGACTAAACCGTTAGCCTGCGGATGAGCTACCGCTGTATTCATTTGTTGGATCTCAAACCTTTTACACCAACTTTTGAAGGGGTCGCTTACCAGTTGTGCCCCATTGTCCGTGACGATGATTCTTGGGAGACCATATCTGCATATGATGTTGTCCATCACGAAACGGATTATCTCCTTGCCCGTTATCTTGACCAGCGGCTTTGCCTCTACCCACTTGGTGAAGTAATCAATGGCCACAACTACGAACTTAGCTCCTCCTCTGGCCGGAGTTAACGGACCAAGTATGTCCATTCCCCACTGATAGAAAGGCCACGGGGCCATGATGGAAGTCATGAATGTTTTCGGAAGTCTTGGTATCGGGGAGTGAATCTGACATGAGTCACACTTATCTACCTCTGTTTTCGCGTCTGCATGCATGGTGGGCCAATAATAACCTTGTCTCATTGCCTTCCTTACTACCGCTCTAGGACCCACATGCATTCCGCAAGATCCCATGTGAATTTCCCGAATGACATAATTTGCCTGAAGAGGTCCTACACATCGCAACATAGGAATCAAATACCCCTTTTTGAATAGGACTCCTGACTCCATTGTATATTGGCCTATCTTGGCACGCAGAGCTCGTGCCTCGTTGTTATCCGATGGTACTATGCCTTCCTCCAAGTATTTGATGATGGGAGTCATCCAGTTATCACCCTCCTCTTCTACTATAGTCTGTACTTCTTGGACCTCCGTTGACCGTTCATTCAGGACCTCGACCAATATCTCTTTGGTAAGGTTGTGGAACGGCACGGTAGCTAGCTTGCTCAATACATCGGCCTTCTGATTATTTCCTCTTGGTATGTTTTCAATGGAGAAGGTCTTAAATTCGGAGATGTACTTTCTAGCTTTGGCTAGGTATTTGATCATTGAACCGTTGCTAGCTTCATACATCCCATTAATCTGACTGGCCACGAGCTTGGAATCTACCTTAACCTCTATCCGTAGGACATTCATCATTCGCGCTATACGTAGCCCTGCTAGGAGAGCCTCATATTCTGCCTCGTTATTTGTGCTGGCAAATGTTAACCGGAGGGCATAAGCATATTCCACTCCACTAGGTCCAGTTAAAATAAGACCGGCTCCTGTGCATTTTGAACTGGCCGCCCCACCGTAAAGGGTCCTGCCTCTGTGCTCTATCCCCGGAGAGACTCCGACTTCGAAAATATTCTCTTCCCTTTCTCCGTCGGGGCATCATAAAGAAGTCTACTAGGACTTTGGACCTTTACAGCTATCCGCGTATGAAGGAGATTTTGTACATTCCTATCTCCACTGCATATTTGGCTAGCTTCCCCGAAGCTTCTGTCCTACTGAGTATGTTTTTGATTGGCTGATCCGTGATGACCTTTACCGGATGGGCTTCAAAGTATCTCCTTAGCCTCCTTGTCATGTTAACCAACGAAAGAGCTAATTTTTCTAACGGAGAGTAGTTCCGCTTTGCCTCGTTTAGTGTTCTGCTCACATACTGTACGGGACACTACCTTCCGTTCCGGTCTGTCAAGAGTACTGCAGAGACCGCCTCTCCAGATACCGCTAGGTATGCGTACAAGGTCTCCTCCGGGAAAGGTGGTGTCAGCGATGGAAGCGACATGATCAGTCTCTTCATTTGCTGAAAAGCTTCCTCCGCCTCAGCAGTCCATCGGTATTCGTGCTTGTTCTCCTTCGTTATATTTTTCAGTGTGTTGAAGAAAGGGAGTGCCCTTTCGGCTGATTTGGCCAAGAAACGGTTTAAGGAAGCTAATTTCCCGCTGAGGCTTTGCATCTCTTTCAATGTTTTAGGAGACTGAAGGTCTGATATAGCTTTCGTCTTCTTAGGATTTGCTCGGATTCCTTCTGAAGTGACCATGTACCCCAGGAACTTGCCTTCCTCTACTCCGAACGAACATTTCTTGGGATTTAGCTTCATGTTTATTGTCTTCAAACCTTCAAACGTCTCTGCTATATCGGCCAGGAGACTTGCCTCCTCTTTACTTTTGATTACCATATCATCTACGTATGCCTCCAGGTTTCTTCCTATCTGGCTTTGGAAGGTCGAGTCTACCAGTCTTTGATAGGTGGCCCTTGCGTTCTTTAGACCGAACGACATCTTCGTATAGCAATACGTTCCCTGCTCCGTGTAGAAAGCTGTCTTTTCTTCGTCCTCTTTTGCCATTTGGATTTGATGATACCCTTTGTCGGCATCCAAGAAACACTTGTACTTGAAACCTATAACCGCCTCGACTTTGCAGTCTATATTAGGTAAAGGATAATAATCCTTTGGGCATGCCGAGTTCATGGGGGGTGGGTTTTTTTTTGAAGTCGATGCACAATTCCCAAGATCCGTCACACTTCTTGACTAAAACTGGGTTGGAGATATATGTCGGGTATTTGACCGGACGGACTATCCCTGCTTTGATCCATTCGGTTACTTCCTTGGTAACTGCCCCGCTTTTTTCTGGGGAGAAGGTTCTTCTCTTTTGACACACTGGATCGAGGGAGGGGTTTACGTTGAGAGCATGCTCTATGACCTTTCGAGGGACCCCAGTCATGTCGGCAGGTTCCCAAGCGAACACTTCCATGTTGCCTTTCAGAAGCGTTTTCAGTTGCTCCTTACAGCCCTTGGAGAGTCTTCCTCCAATGGTGACCATTTGGTCTGGAAAGCTGGGGTTGACGATTATCTGCTCGGTAACATCCACGCCCTCCTCTTCTTGGGGCGTTTCTTCCCTTATCATCTGCTTCTCTTCTCTAAGTCGGCATTCAGCAATTGTGATTGTTCGAGCGATCAAAGTAGCTATTCCCTTTGGAGTTGGAAATTTGATCATTGAATGAATAGTTGATGGGATGGCATGTAGTATCTTCAGGCCTGGTCTCCCCAGTATTATATTGTAAGGGGATGGTGCGCGGATGATTATGAATTTCATTAATGTCCTCCGGCTCAACCCTTCATTCCCGAAGCATACTTCCAGGTCAATTTTTCCCAAAGGTTTCGCTACCTCCCCTGCGAAACCCACCAAATCCGTTCTAGTTTCCCTGAGTCCGGCCTTCACTTTCTCCGGAAGGTTCTCGAAGCAATGTTCGAACATGACTTCCACTGATGACCCTTCGTCCACATAGACCCGCCTTACGAGATATCCTTCAACCTCTGCTTCTATTATCAGTGGTTCGTCCGACGCATCGTCCGTCATGATTGGCGGGAAAGAGATAGGGGTGTTCATCCAAGACTCCGTTGCTTCGCGGTCTTTTCGTTTCTTCTTTTTAGAAGAGTGAACGTTGACCATGTTAATTACCTTCTGCACCGGAGGGTTTCTATTTTGTCTCCTTTCCACCCTCTGCCTTAGATCTTTCATCAAATGATTAAGCTTTCCTGATTCTAAGGCGATTTCTAGTTGCTTTCTCAATTGGATACAGTCATTTGTGTGATGACCCTTGTCCTGGTGATAATCACAGTATTTATCCGGGTCACCCGTCCTTAACGGGTTAGCCACAGGTCTTGGTGGTGGTAGTTGCAGTTGCGTTTCCGTTGCCAGTATCTCTTTAGGGCACTTCGTCAAGGAATCTAATGAAAGTACCGGTACGGGTCTGTTTGTTCGCTCCCTTTGGTGGTACGGAGCTCCGTAATCTCTGTGCCTTCCCGTATTGAAGTTGTCTCTGACCTTGTAAGGATTCCTATAGTCGCCCTTTCGGAAGTCTTTTCCTTGGCTGTTCCGACCATCTCGGTCGTCTCTTCTGGCAGCTGGAAAAGTCAATCGTTGGTGGACGTCTCGCGACCCTTGCGGAAAAGACAATCGACGATGGATGTCTCGTGATTCTCCCGGCGGTAATTCCGTAAGGGCGTATGCCTCCTCGGCCCTTACGAACTCATCTAAACGTTTCATCATTTCATTAACCGTCTTGGGCACATTACTAGCAAAACGCTTGGCTAACTCGGGGAAAAAACCTCCCCCCCTTTTTTTTAAAACAGAGTCCAGAAACGTAAAAAACGGACGAAAACGTAAGAAATCGGACGAAAACGTAAAAAACGGAAAAAACCGACGAAAGCGTAAAAAGACTGACGAAACGTATAAAACGTTCAAAAATGTATGAAAACACCATAATTTAGTGGGTCGACCTGACCCAAACCGTTTGACCCATGACCCGTTAGACCCATTTTTAAAACATGACCTGTTTGACCCATGACCCATTTGACCCATGACCCAAACCGACCCAATCCGACCCATTTGCCACCTCTAGATAGGGTTAGAATATTGGTACTCACGTTTTATTTGGTTTGAGTTATATTTACGTTTTATTTTGTTAGGGAAAAAAAGAAATGGAGAATAGTAAATTGTGGTTTTCTATTTTTCCATATAAATTTAGAAAATGAGAATTTTTTGTTTTTTGAAAAATATTAGAAAAAAGTGCAACTAAACAAGTTTTCAGTTTTTCCATTCTCAAATGAAAATTTTCCTGAAAAAATAGGATATTTTTCCCCAACTAAACACACCCTTAGTTTTTGGAATGATCTCCAAAATGAGCTAGGCATGCGATAAGAAATGCTTGTATTACTTATGCGCAGTACATCCAAATCTGTTTGTGATTGCAGCCACAAGGGAAACTGAGGCCCTAAAACCCAAGAGTTTAAACCTAAACTCTGCAACTGGAAAGGGGGAATCCAGTTTGCACTTCGTAATCTTAGAATTAAGTTGTTTGTTTAAGTAATTTACCGTTCTAGAGGAAATAGGAGAGTTCCCACGCTTCTAGATGAGTAATCCACCTAAGTATCTGAAAGTAAGACAGAAACCCGTTAGCTCGCCCCAGGTGTTGACCCAGGACCAAGCTCGGGCGTGAAAGTAAGTACTTTGTAAGAGCCGAAGGGGCTGTAAGTAAGAGCCGAAGAGGCTGTAAGTAAGAGCCGAAGAGGCTATCAGTAATAAATGTGTGTCGTGAAATTAATGCCTTGCTTCGAGTAGTAAATGCTTGGGTATTTATATTACTTGAAGCACTGTTTAGAAATACTGTTCCTGACACCTCGGAAA